>JAIUZE010072879.1:0-51514 GCA_022085475.1 Heliosperma pusillum
TGTCATGCTACCTAGGGTTTCTAATATATTTTATCTCAATTTGTTGTTAACCTAATTAGCCCACCTAGTGGTTGAGCCATCTAGGGTTTCGTGAAACCTAGTTTGTGCCACCTAGGGATTCGTGCTCCTAGGGTTTCGTGAGCTATAGGAATCCGGCCTCCATAGGGTTGTTTCCTTGGTTTACCTAATCTAGGATTCTACTATATCTTTACAACAATATTTTGAGATATCAAGATAAATATATTTCTATAAGATAAACCAAATAATATTTAGAGATAAAGATATTTCTAAAAGATAAGCAAATATTATTTTATGGAAAGATAAGTATCTTTATTAAATATTATACTAGGGTTTTAGATCTACTATAATTCTTCTACTATAAATACTCCTTCACATATCAATTGTAAAACACACGACATACACACGAAACACAATACATCACACGGCTATTTATTTTACTTGTGTTGATTTTCCAAAATCGTTTTAAAGCAAACCTTTGAGCAAATTTTTATTATTTTTAGAGTTTGTTTTTAAAAGAGTCGTGCATCAATTATTATCAATCGCTTGAGTGAAATACGTTATTGGATAATAGTACATCATTATAAGCTTACAACTCTTTAACGGGAATCTGTGTGAGGTATATTGTACTTTCTTATTAGCGTAAGATAGTATAGAGTATTTAGCGATACTCACCTTGAGTTATAATCATAGTGTTGATTATACGAGTGGGTTGATAATTTTTGTAATCCGTAGAAAGGTACTAAAAATTATTAATCGAGAGTAGTGGACGTAGGTTTCAACGTGTGAAACTAAACCACTTCAAAAATCGTGTGCCTCTCTCTTATCTCTTTACTTTTCGTTATTTCGTTATTTGCGCTTACTTTGATTAATTAATTAGTTGATTTTAATTCATAAGATCAAATAATTAATTACATATCATATAAATAGAAAAAGTGGGGCTAGTTTTTAATACTCAATTCACCCCCCCTCTTTCGTATTCGATCAATAGACTCTACAATCCTGAAATAGCAACTGCATTGGTTCGTCTTTATTTCTGTTTGTCTGGCTTCTTTGCTTATTCTTGGGACTCATCAAGGTCTTATTTATGATCATATGGACTTCCTTAAAATGGTTGATACTTATCTAAATAAAAGAAGAGCCTCAACTGGTATTGAACTTGAAAATTACCATGTTGGACTCTTTCTGGACATTGTATTTGAATGTGTTTTTTAATGGACTTGGACTGGACCTTTGGAAAAATTATCCTTGACTCTTTTTGTTGACCTTCATGTGGAATTGGCAGGGGGCCAAGGTGGGGGTTGCTGGGATGACCTAGTGTACCTCTTGGGTGGCTGAAAGTTGACTGGTGCAGCCAGGGGGTTGGTCTGTTTCTCTTGGGATGTTGCTTGTTTGGTGTTCCTTGTGCTGGTGTGGCTTGTGTCTTGGCCCATGTCTCGATATGTGGCTTGTCTTAGCTTGATCATGGTATGCTCAAGGTGGCCCCTTGGGTTAGCTCCTGCTGCATGAGTTTTTAGAATTTCTACTACTATATTAGTATTTTATTTTTTATGTTAGTGTATTTTTTTACTCGGAGTATTATTATTAATTTATGCTTAGAAATATGATTGTACCTTATGTTTATTTCAAGATTGAGTAAAAATAATCTCCTTTTATTTTCATATAATTTAGAGAGAATAATGACGGATGTATCCCTTTGGAGGATTGCCTACATATTTATTAGTTAAGGAAAATCAAACTGTTGTCGCAGTTCGTTAAAATATGCAAAGAAATGGATGCCAAAACAAGAGCTTATAGAGACATAAGGAACATGACAAGGTGTATTTGCTTACTTTCGAAATGGAATTTAATTACTAACGATTTGTGTATTTATATTAGTAAAACACATACATTAAATTGTAGGAGCAAAATTAATGCATTTAAAATAGTCGGTTTGGACCGTGTGAACGCGGTGTGCACGACACCCGTGTGGTGTGGGGTGACTAGGGGTAGTATTTCTTGAGTTGGTATAGATTAGTTGGGTTTGAAAATTCACTCTCATTTAAGTTAGTTACTCTAATTGCCTCACCCGATAGGATAGACTTAACTAAATAAGGTCTTGTCCAATTGGGTTTAAAGTTTCCCCTTAGATCGACTGGTACAAGGGCTCTAACATATTTGAGGACCAAATCGCCTTCTTTGATGTGTCTTTGCTTGAAAGGTTTTTATTAAATGTCCTTCTAATGCGTTGTTGATACATTTTGACATTATGAAAGGCATTCAAGCGTCGTTCATCCAAGAGTACGGGTTCTTCATACCTTTGCATGTTCCATTTTGCTTTTGGAATCTAACTTTCGCATAGAATCTGTAGAGATAGGATCTTTAATTCTTATGGCTGGACAACTTTCATGCCATAGGTGAGATAGAAATGAATGACCCTTATGGGTGTCCTAACTGAAGTTTTATATCCCCATAATGCAAAGGGAATCTTGCTCGACCAATCCCGATAATTGTTGATCATTTTCTTGAGAATGGTGATGACATTTATATTGGCAGCCTCTACAACTCCATTGGTTTGTGGCATGTAAGGCGAAGAATGATGATGCTGAATTTTATACTTGGCTAGTAGCTCAACAACTTATGCTTGGATATGAGACCCGTTGTCACTGATTACTTCATGAGAGCACCTATATCGACAAATGATGTTGGCTTGAATGAACTTTTCCACTTGTTTGGCCGTAAGGGCGGTGTATGAGGTTGTTTCGACCCATTTGGTAAAATAGTCGATCGCAACTAAGATGAAACAACGGCCTCATGTTCCAGCTGGCGTTATTTTTCCTATGATGTCTATTCCCCATGTTGAGAATGACCAAGGAGATGTTCTTGTGTATAGGAAATAAGGTGGGACATGCAGGAGATTACCAAAGATTTGACAGTTATGGCAATGTCTCATATATTTGACACATTCAGTCTCCATGGTAGTCCAGTAATAGCCTAAGCGCATGATTTTACTTGTCATCATTGGCCCACTCATGTGAGAACCGCACTCTCCATCAAGGACTTCTTCAACACCTTCTTTGCCTTCGAATGATCGAGACAAATTAGAATGACACTTTGATTTGTTCTTTTGTATAGTTTTCCTTGATTTAGGACGAATTAACAGGCGAGCAGACGAATCACCCATTGTCCTCTTTTATCCATGTGAGGAGGGTATTCATCATTAAGTTAAAGTTTATGATGGCTTGATACCATGACTCTTTCTGATTTTCTCCATCCTCGTTCATGATGAAGTGAACATATGCTGACCATTGCTCGATTTACATAGGCATTTCTCAAATATTTTTAGGAATGGTAATCAAAGATGCAAGTTTCGCAAGAGCGTCAACAAATTGATTTGCCTCCCGAGGTAAATGGAGCTGGGTGACTTGATTGAAGAATTGGGCCATGATCTACCCTGGCTTGGTAAGGTGCAAGACTTTAATTACATATTTTTCAAAACCTAGTTATTTGATTGATGATTAGTGATGAGTCGCCTTGTACCCGAAGTATTTTAATGCCCAAGTGCACTGCTGCTTGCAACCCAATATAACATGCTTCATATTCTGCTGTATTCTTGGTCACATCAAAGTCGAATTTGATCGAGATTGGGGTATGCTCTCCGTCTGGTGAGATGAGCAACAACCCTACGCCACACCCTCGAAAATTGGAGGCTCCATCAAGGTATAGATCACATGACTCAAGGTCAGTGTTTAAAATGTCCTCGCCTAGATCGAAAGGTGAGGTACCCACGACTTGGGTATAGTATCTTGAATTGAATTATTAGCAAAAACATTCGGCCACCACTCGTCCTTTAATGACTTTTAAATGGGCGAATGAACTTGAGATCGAATTTGACAAGCATCAAGGTTAAACGAGAGAGTCTACCGTTTAGGACTGGTTCCTCAAATATGTATTTGAATTGTTTGGTCTCAACATTTTAGATTTGTAGAATAGTTTATGAATGTACGTTTTCTTTTATAACATTGTAGATTTGTATTATTTTTACTACCCTTTATACTAAGTATAACCCCTCGCTTGATATTGAGGTAATTATTAATGGAGTAATGAAGGCTAAAATAAGAAGAAATTAGAGGAGAAAGCTGGTTTGTGGTGGTTCTGAAGGGTAGAAAGAGCAGGTGAGGGAGGAATATTATTACCTCGCTCCACAAATAGGTAATACAGTTTTAAGGAGGAGGAGAGTAACTATACATTACTTTATTAATGTAGGGACTATTACACTATCTTCGTCGTTTCTATTATCACTTTCTTATAGGTTTAAGTACAATATTAAAATCCTTTTATATATTCAATAAATATACATTTTTAAATCAATATTTTCTATTAGTTATATAGTTTATTTAAATTCATTTAAAATAATATTCTTATACAATACTCCCTCCAACTGAAAGTGATGTTCCCTCTTTCTGTTTTGAGCTAAGTTAGGTGATATTCCCTATTTTCTTATTTGTAAGCTTTTGTGTGGTCTAAATTCATTTGCATGTGGGGTAGTGTGTTGTGTGGTCTAAATTGGTTTTTTTAATTTTTGTGTCAAAAATAAATGGAACATCGTCACCCTAAATTGAAGGGAGTATATATTTATATTTTGCTTGCATTTTTAAAAGGAATTCCATGCATTTTTTACACTAGTGTAAAACTAGTAGAGATATAAAGGGCATTTTTTATGTAGACAAAACCCAAGCCTTAATTATAAGCATTGCCTCGAAATGACAGATTGAGTGTCATCTAGGATAGTTGACATGGCACTTGGATTAGATAGTTTTTGTTCAATTTGGATCCTCTTTATATTTAATTTTTAAATTTATCTATTTTAGTATATTACTCCCTCCATTCAACTCCACACTACACATTTGCTTTTTCACGTTTGCCAACACATGTTTTGCGTCGTATATATAATTAGTTACGTATTTGCAAAAATTATACGAGTTAAATATTTTTAATGTACTCCTAAAGACGAATCAAACAAGATCCCATGCACATCAATATATTTTCTTTTATGTATTAGGCGGAAATTGAAAGATTCTTCTTACTTGTGAACAGTGTCCAAAAGAGAAATGTGTAGTGTGAAGTTGAATGGAGGAAGTAGGTTAGTAAGAATATATACATTTTTTTGTTTGATATATTCAATATTGCAACGTTATACAAAGTATTGGATTGATCAGTTGTTACATGTACGTTACAAATTTATATGATAATCATTTTAGTAACTAATTATGTGTTAATACTATGTTTTTAAATAAACATAAAAAAGTGAGAGAAATGCTCTGAAAATTAGGCCATTAAATTAATTTGGGGATCTACAATATGACAAGAGCTAGGAAACCTAATCTTAATATACCAAAACATAATAATAAGTCATCTGATAACATAGATTCTAGTCTCCAGATTCATAATACAATTGGGAAAGGCTTTGACAATTAAAGTGGGAACGAAAGCTAGGGCTCTTGATTTCAATGAGGAGACTCTTGCTCCGTTCGACTTGCTTGGATGAAGTAGTGCTTGACTCAATTCTGGAGGAATTATTGACTGAGGTGCAGAGTAAACAACAAGGAGTATGGAATGAAGTTTGACATGAGCCCAAACAGGTAATGGATGTTCCTGTACTCAAATTAACAATTGATGATGTTAAGGATGAACTATTGTTTTTCTCATCTTCTATTTTTGGATATGTGGTGGGAGCGAATCCTCCATGGAACGTTCTGTCTGGTTTTATTAAAAGGATGTGGAAAGTAGAGGAGATTGAACATGCCTCTTTCATGCCAAATGGGGTTTTCTAAGTTCGATTTAAGACTAAGGAAATTCAACAGAGGGTGTTGGCCAATGGGTTTGTAATGTTTGATAATAAACCAGTTTTGATTCAGGAAAGGACGCCTAATAACACTAACCTTGTTAAGAAAGACCTGGAACTCTTACCAATTTGGGTTACGTTGGTTGGGCTTGACCTCAAATTATGGAGGAAAACTGTCTTAATAAGATTGGGGGGTTGATTGGGAGAGTCATTAGAAGAGATGAAGCTACAGAAAAGAAGAATTTTCGGGGCTAAGCTCGTTTAATGATTGAAGTTAAGGTTAATCAGGTGTTCCCAGACTCTCTATCTTTCATGGATGAAGAAGGTAAATTGAAGAAGGTACAAGTGGAATATTATTGGCTACCTATCACTTGTAAGCAATGTAAGGGTATAGAGCATGCTACAGGAGCCTGTAGGAAGATGGAACACATGGGGATTAGAAGGGTGCAAGTCTGGAGGGAAAAGGCTGCTGAGATGCCTAAGAAAAATGTTGATGCTACTCCTAGGGTGGGGATTATATGGGAGAAAAAGGGTTTTTTCTTCTGCTCAGAGTATTACAAAACTGAGCAGACAGAAAACTCATACTCCTAAGTACACATGGGTTCAGCCTGAAATGAGTAGTGAGCAGGTGGGCAGAGAAGAAGGCCGGATATCTGAAAATGGGTAGAATAAGATTTTGGAATGTAAGGGGTATCAATAAAATAAATAAGCAGATGGACATTAGAAGGTTCCTGCATATGAACAAGATTGAGATGTTTGCCTTAAATGAAACTAGAATTAAAAGGAATAATTGGATTTGATGATCATTATTTATATACCGTTGCATCTATTCCCAAGGGATTTCAACTCCCTACTACGGGTAATAGTAATTTTGAGATTCGTCCATCTTATATCTCTTTATTGGAGCGAAACATGTTTGGAGGGAGCCCTACTGAGGATCCTGCTAAGCATATGGAGAAATTCACCAACTATTGTTGCTCTATTCCTTTTACGGGTAGGGTGACGCAAAATCAGATTAAGTTGGTGTTGTTTACCTTTTCACTACGAGACGGGGCAGAAGATTGGTTGAGTGAGTTAGATATGGCTGCACTTGGCATCACCGATTGGAATTCTTTGGCTCTTGCATTCTATAAAAGATATTTTCCGCCACAGAAAACCAATGCCATTCGAAGTCAAATCACAAGTTTCAAACAAGGTCTAAATGAGAACTTTAATGAGGCCTGGGTTCGCTTCAAAAAGCTTGTCAAGTCTGTTCGACATCATGGTTTTGATACTTGGTTTCTATGCAACCAATTTTATAATGGGTTATATGATGATCAGAGGACGTTGTTAGATTCTGCTGCTAATGGGAGATTCCAAAATAACACTACTGATGCCAATGCTTGGAAGTTAATTGATGAGATGACTACTCACACTGCTGAGTATAGGAATCCTAGGGGTAATGTGAGGAGAGGAGGTTCGGATAATGCAGTTGCAGCTCAGTTGGAGGCATTAACTACCAAAATTGCCGAGTTACAAACTTCAAAGTCCTTGGAAAATAAGCAAACGGTTCATGCCATGGTTCAACAAGAGCCAACCTGTGAACGATGTGGTACTATGGGGCATAATGCAGTGGAATGTATGAGTACGGTTGAGCAAGTCCTTGCCTTTCAATATTTTAAGCAAGGTACACCTTACTCCAATTTTTACAATGAAAGGACAAAAGAGCATCCCAATTTCTCCTACCGAAGTCGGAATGTTCTTAATCCTACCCCACCGCCACATCAGCAACAAGGTTCTTCTTATGTGATTCCTCAGAATCGCAATTCCCAAGGTAATTACAATCGTTCCAATCACGGAGGCCAAAACTTTCAACAACCTCCACCTCCACCACCTCCAAGTAATGACATGGCGGAATTGAAAGCCATGTTGCAGCAGAGTCTTTTGATACAACAAAAGCAAGATGCTCAGATCTCACAGCTGATAGCTCATAACAAGATGGTTGATACTCAAATTGCCCAATTGGCAATTCAAAATCCACATAAACAACCAGGTAATCTTCCTCCTCAAGGACACCCTCCACATGAACAAGCCAATGCTATCACTTTGAGGAGTGGAACCCATTACAAAGGCCCCGAAATGATAGGGAATGAAACCAATGAAAGTTTGGAAGTTGCTGATCAAAGTTCGAAAAACAGCGAAAAAGAGGCTGAAATTAAGGTTGCTCTATCGAGCAGCACCCCCTTGCTCGATCGAGCAACCCTCGAAAAAGTTGACAATTCTGCTCGAAAAGTTCCTGAAAGTTCCCGTTCAGAAAAACTCGATCGAGCTACCCCTTTGCTCGATCGAGCAACCCCTGATCAGGATGAAAAGTCTTCTAATTCATCTTCCAAAGCCAAAGAAGCTGAGCCAATTACCATTGCACTTCCCTTTCCGCACCGCCAACATAAATCGAAGCTTGATAAACAGTTTGGGAGGTTTATGGAAGTGGTCAAGAATTTGCAAGTGAGTGTCCCTTTTACCGAGTTGATCACTCAAGTGCCGGCTTATGCAAAGTTCATGAAAGACATATTGACAAGGAAGCGGTCCTTTAATGAAGTGGAGACGGTTGCATTTACTGAGGAATGCAGTGCTGTGTTGCAATCCAGATCACCACCAAAGCTAAAGGATCCAGGAAGTTTTTCTATTCCTTGTAATATAGGTTGCTTAGCTATAGATAAAGCCCTTTGTGATTTAGGGGCTAGTGTTAGTGTTATGCCATTTTCTATAAGCAAAAAGCTTAATATGGGTCAACTTACTGTTACAACCATGACCTTACAAATGGCCGAGCGTTCTATTAAACATCCTTTGGGGATTTTAGAAGACGTACCGGTTAGAGTAGGGAAGTTTTTCATACCAGTTGACTTTGTTGTCTTAGATATGGCTGAGGACACCCAAATTCCTATCATATTGGGACGACCATTCCTCCATACTGCGGGGGCGGTTATAGATGTTAGGAATGGGAGACTTACACTAACAGTGGGGGATGATACAACCACTTTCAATTTAGACAATGCCATGAAACACCCCATGTTAGAAGAGACATGTCATAGAGTCGATATTGTTGATTTATCTATTGATGACTGTCTTTCTTTATGTTTGAATAGGGATTCTCTGGAGATCGCCTTAATTTCCAGCACTGCTGAAGCTGGAAGCTCACAGAGTGAAGAAGTAGTTGCAATGGAAAAACTGCTCACAGGAGAGGATTGCAAGGCACAGAAGGCTTACAGCTTATGTAACTCCCCTAAGGTTACCGAGGTAAAGAAACCTGCACTTAAACCCCTCCCCTCTCATCTTAAGTATGTTTTCCTTGATTCCCATGAGATGAATCCTGTAATTATCAGTGCTAGCCTATCTGAAAGCCAACTTACTGATTTGTTGGTGGTTTTAAAAAGACATAAAAAGGCTATAGGTTATAGCATTGATGATTTACAAGGTATTAGTCCTGACTTTTGTATGCACCGTATCCAGTTAGAAGAAGACCATAAACCTTGTAGGCAAAGTCAGCGTCGTTTGAACCCCACTATGCAAGAGGTAGTTAGAAAAGAGGTGCAGAAATTGTTAGATGCAGGAATCATATATGCTATTTCTGATTCCAAGTGGGTTAGTCCTGTTCAGGTAGTCCCTAAGAAGTGAGGGACTACGGTCGTCACTAATGAGAAAAACGAGCTCATATCTACTAGACTAGTGACTGGGTGGAGGATGTGTATTGATTATAGGAGGCTAAATGTAGCCACTAGGAAAGACCACTTCCCTCTTCCCTACATTGACCAAATGTTAGAGCGTCTAGCGTGTCATAAGTATTTTTGTTATCTAGACGGCTACTCGGGATTCTTTCAGATCCCCATACATCCTGACGATCAGGAAAAGACTACCTTCACATGCCCTTATGATGTCTTTGCTTACCGAAGAATGCCTTTTGGGTTATGTAATGCCCCTGCCACCTTTCAACCTTGTATGATGGCTATATTTTCTGATTATATCGAGTCTATTATGGAGGTCTTTATGGATGACTTCAGTGTTTATGGGACCGATTTTGATAGTTGTTTAGCTAATCTGACTAAGGTCTTGCAACGTTGTGAGAAAAGCAATCTTGTGTTAAACTGGGAAAAGTGCCACTTCATGGTAACTGAAGGGGTGGTACTTGGTCATTTGGTGTCTGGACGAGGCATCCAAGTGGATAAAGCTAAAGTGGAAGTGGTTGAGCAATTACCGTACCCGGTGAATGTTAAAAGTGTTAGAAGTTTCCTTGGTCATGCGGGGTTCTATCGCCGTTTTATTAAGGATTTTTCAAAGATTGCTCAACCAATGACTAAGCTTCTCCATAAGGATGCCCCGTTTGTGTTTACTGATGAGTGTGTTAAGTCTTTTGACAGGATTAAACAAGCTCTAATCTCAGCTCCTATTATCCAGTCTCCTGATTGGACATTGCCGTTTGAGATAATGTGTGATGCCAGTGACTATGCAGTTGGGGCTGTTTTGGGGCAAAGGAAGGATAAGGTGCTACATGCAGTTTACTATGCCAGTAAGACTTTGGATGATGCGCAAGTTAACTATGCTACCACTGAAAAGGAGTTACTTGCGGTTGTCTTTGCTTTGGATAAATTTAGAGCCTATCTTGTGGGTTCTAAGGTGATAGTCTATACTGACCATGCAGCACTGAAGTACTTGTTGGCTAAGAAGGAAGCCAAACCTCGGCTTATTCGTTGGATCTTGTTGCTACAAGAATTTGATTTGGAGATCCGGGATAAGTCAGGTGCAGAGAATGTGGTTGCTGACCATCTGTCTCGTCTGAGGTTTGAAGAGGGAGATTCCATCCCCATTGATGATTCGTTTGCTGATGATCATCTCCTTGCCATTACCATGGAAACTCCATGGTTTGCCGATTATGCTAACTTCTTGGTTGGGGGAATTATGCCTCCAGATCAATCCTATCAGCAAAAGAAGAGGTTTCAACACGATGTCAAGAGGTATTTTTGGGATGATCCTTATCTATTCCGGGAATGTGCCGACGGCATTTATCGACGATGTATTCCAGAGGGTGAGGTACATACATCCTTTCTCATTGTCACTCTTCTTCATATGGCGGTCATCATGGTCCCTCAAGGACATTTGCTAAAGTTATGCAGTCGGGTTTTTATTGGCCGACTATTCTCAAGGATGCTACTACTTTTGTCCGTTCTTGTGACGCGTGTCAAAGGACGGGTAATATTTCGCAAAGGCATGAGATGCCTCAAACGGGTATTTTGGAAGTTGAAATATTCGATGTTTGGGGTATTGACTACCAAGGGCCATTCCCATCTTCCCATGGTAACCAATATATTCTAGTAGCAGTTGATTATGTCTCCAAATGGGTGGAAGCTATTACCACTCCCATTTGTGATGCAAAACAGTTATTAAACTGTTTCAGAAGATCATTTTCCCACGATTTGGGGTTCCTAGTGCTCTCATTAGCGATGGAGGAAAACATTTCAATGAACGCCATCTTAACTCTTTATTGAAGAAATATGGCGTTACACATCGTTGGGGGTTAAGTTATCATCCGCAAACAAGTGGTCAGGTAGAGGTTTCTAATAGGGAGATTAAATCTATCCTTGAGAAAGTTGTGAGTAAATCTAGGAAGGATTGGAGTCGTAAGCTCGATGACACTTTATGGGCTTACCGAATTGCTTTTAAGACTCCAATCGGTGCTTCTCCATATCGGTTAGTCTATGGCAAGGCGTGCCATTTACCGGTAGAACTTGAGCATAGGGCTATGTGGGCCATAAAAGAGCTTAATATGGATCCCTCACTGGCGGGTGAGAAACGCCTTATGCAATTGAACGAGCTTGATGAGTTTCGATTGCATGCCTATGATAGTGCTCGGGTTAACAAGGAGAAGACAAAGAAATGGCATGACAAGCATATCCTGCAGCGGAAATTTAAAATTGGTGATAAAGTATTATTATTTAACTCCCGTTTGCGTTTGTTTCCAGGTAAACTCAAGTCCAGATGGTCGGGACCGTTCACAGTCACCGAGGTGAACAAGTTTGGGTCGGTTTCACTACAACCGACAAGGGTGAGATTTTCAAAGTCAATGGTCAACGCTTGAAGATCTATTACGATGGAGCATTTATTGGAGTGATAGAGGCCGTCGACCTTTTCACTCTTGATAAATCACCATGACTTTGAGGTAACACGGTCGTGCGGGACCGATATAAACCAGCGCTAACCGGGAGGCAATCCGGCATTTACTTGTATTTCCTTTGTAAATTTTATTTCGATTAGCTTAGTTATTAATGTTATAGTTTAATTAGATTTAGTGTGGATAGTTAATATGGTTGTGCTTTATTGAGTGAGGTGAGGGAGCGATCTAACAATTCTATTGAGTATTGCAAGAAATATAATTGGAAGTCGCTTTAATAATGAAGAAACGAAAAGAAAGAAAGGAGAAAGGAAGAGAAATACGAGAAAAATTTGCAAATGATAGGTTGCTCGATCGAGCAAACATGGCGCTCGATCGAGTTTTCATGCATCACATATATCAGCCAAATTCAGCGAACTTCAAAATCTGGAAAAGTTGGGTTGCTCGATCGAGCAGGCTCCCCTTGCTCGATCGAGTCGGCTCGGTTCAGACCGGCCCCGCGGCTGTTAAGTGAGTTTTTCCCAAATTTTCCTTCATTCTTCTTCTTATTTCGCCTAACCCTTTCTTTCCCTCATCCTTATTCCCTCATAACACTCACTCAAACTCATTCAAATCATCAATTCATCATCAAGCTAGCATCAACAATCATTATTTTACTTGTTTTAAGTTCAATTTGTGAAGAAATTGGTGTTCTTGCTCCCTTCTTTTGCCCAAATCGTGAATCTAGGGTTTGCTTCTTATTTCTTCAATTTTGTGCTTCTAATTCATTATTGTTGCTTCCTAGCTTTGTTCTTTAGTAATTAATCACTATTACATTGCTAATTGCTCCGTCTTTCTCGCGTTTTAGACTCAAATTTGAATTTTTTTCGAGTTAGGGGTTGTCAATCCGTGTTTTCAGCATAGAGTTGTGTTTGTTGTGTTTTATTTACTTCAAATAGCCATGTCTAGACAAGTAGGAACTAGCAAGCGTCGTAGAGAACCCCGTCTTGTTCGACAACCCGAAGTAGAAGCGATTCCGAGTAACCCCACTTACCCTTGGATCGTTTTTAGCACCAAAGAGCAACTTGATCGTTTTGTCATGCTTATGGGTCGTCCTATGGACCCTACTCGCTGTGTATGCCCCTCCGTTCTCCGTTCCCTCGGTTTTGATAACGCCATGTTTGATATGTTTGACCAAATTGGGTTTGGTGGGCTATATTCCCTTAACGAGCTTTCATATCGACCTTTGACACTAGATTGGGACGAGACCAATAAACGTGTGTCTTTTAGGTTGCTTAATCGGGATTTCGTGTTGTCGTATGCTGAATTTGCTAACCATTTGGGTCTTTCTCTTGGTGACGATGATGCTTTTGTTGCTATTCCTTCCGGCTTTCAAGCCGTTGATTATTTTACTCTAATTACTGGTCTTCCTGATGCACGTGTTAATGCTATGGCGGTCAATGATGTGCAACATCATTTTCTAAGGTTGCTTTTGCGTTTCTTTAGCCTCCTTTTGTTTGCCAGGAAGGACCTGAGTAAGTTAAATTCTCATGAGGTCTTATTACTCGCTTCTACACTCAACCCCAAGCATGAGAATGATTTTTATTTCCACCCGGTCGGTCTGGTGTGCTATGCTTTCTGGAGGGTCAATTCCCCTACCCAACATTCTTTAGATTGTGGTGACTTAGTCACTAGGTTGGCTAGGCGACTTGCAGGGTTTGGGGGATACCGTAGATACACACCAATGACCCCAATTCATGCCCCTAGAGTAGACGAGGAGTACTTGCGTCACACCCTTTGCTGGATTAATGCGTTAGGAAACGCTAGTTTTCAGTGGTGAGTACGGGGGTCCCAGTGGATAGCTCTGCCTGATAGGGATAACCATCTAGCTTCTACAGAGCGGTTACCCACTCATGATCCTGAGACTAGACCTACCCCTCCCCCTCGTTCTTATGTGGTTCCACCTGAGATTGTTTTTACTTTGGCCGAGAACCGTCGACCTCGTCGGCGGATCACCCCATCTTCTTCTGCTCAGACTACCACCACCTCGGCTCCACACTTTGCACCTACCCCAGCTCCATACCCTTACCCTCCACCTGCTTACACCTATGATCCAGCTTTGGAGAGGGAGATTAGGATTCACCAAGGAATTAACAATGATTTGGTGATGAGGGGACTTTGGGAGAGCCTTATGCGAACCGATCTTAATGCCAATGCTGGTTGGACTCCGCCGAGCTACTACCGAGGTCCGGATGACGAGATTGGTGTGTTCCACAATTATGGGGTGACTCCTTAGCAGTTTTCCCAGGATTTTAGTCACGATTATGGTTGCCTGGGTCGTTCTTGGTATACTCCTATCCGACCGGATGCTCCACTTGGTGGGTTCGGTGAGCCATTTCGGGCTTCTTCTTCTGGTGCTGCTTAGTGGGGTGATGATGATGATGATGATGATGATGATGATGGTGATCAGGCGCAGTAGTGGCAGCTGGTCACTACACCTTTATTTTGCAGCTGGTTTGGGGGAAGCTATGTCTATAAGCTGGTATTATCTATCCTTGTACTTTCTTTTATTGTATTTTCTTCTAGTTATTTCTCCCATTCCCCTTTGTTAGTTGTGTCCTATAGGTTGCTGCTGTTGGTTATTGTGTGACTGCTGTGCTGTTAGCGTCACAATGAGGACATTGTGACATTTAGGTTTGGGGGAGAGTCTTTATTTATGTTGTGTGTTAATTTTAAAAAATTCATAAAAATTGAAAAATTTACAAAATCCAAAAACATGTTTTTTTTATTTTATTAGGTCAAGTCTTGGGGAAGTTGAATAACAATGATGATAATTTGCATTGGTTCTGCATTTGAATCCCAAATAAGTTGTCCATGTACATTGTTTTGACTTACTATTTTTGAAGACAAAGCTCATAGTACAAGTCTTACTTGACCGTTTTTGACATACCTTATGCTAATTAGATTTGGCAATTTTTGTTGGTAAACCACTTAAAATTATGAGGTCTATAGAGCTTCCTAGGCCAGGAACATCAATAAACTGGTCTCATTGTTTTTAGGCTTGAGTGTGGTACTCCTTGTGGAATATGTAACATCAAATTGCATAAGTGTGACATTCGTTTCTTGATACTATACGCGTTCGTTTGATAAGTGCATGAGGAAAGGTGGTTCTTTTTGTTCAAATAAGCCTCACATAGCCAAAAAGACTTGATTTTATACCCTTATTATTGAGTTCTTTATGTTTAGCCAATTTGAGCCTTTTGTAGCCTGTTTTACAAGCCATATAATAGCTACATTCCTAGAACTTGCCTACCTTATCGGGACAGTCGCAGTTGCATGTTTTTCTTATCTATTGTCTACTATGGTTGGGTCGGGATTTCAAAAAGAATATCAATTGGGTGTAGCAAGTATGTTGGCAATTGTGTCATTTATTCCCTTTGTTGAGAAAAGTTGTGAAGCAAAAGATCTGAAAAAAAAAATGAAAAAATAAAGAAAAATGAATGAAAAAAAGATTTGAAAAGAAAAGAAGAAAAAGAGAAAAAAAGAGAAAAAAAGAAAGAAATATATGTTGCTTCATTGAATTGTCCAAGGGATAATGAAAGGAAATTTACTAGAGTCTAATGCATATTTAGAGAGCAATATCGATATCTCTCTTGCGTTGTCAAAGTTTAAGATGATTTCTCTAGTCGGTGTTGGTTTGTGCTAGTTTTGTAGATTTGTTTTGGTAAGTGTCGCTGCGACTACTGGTCTTAGCCCCACATTCCCATACGTGCCTTGGCACAATCCGCTTCTATACCTTCACCCATTAGCCTCCCTTGTTGTCCTGATTCATGTACTTTATAGCGAATGCGTATTAGTTGGGGAAATTACTATCACATTAGAATGCATGCATGTTTCATAAGTTGAGTGAGTGTTTCTATTTCTTTCTATCTTTACAAAACTCACCTTTACACAAACTTATGAGTGTTTGAGTGAATCCGCGAGAATCCGACAAATTAGGCCTTGCAAGATTAAAAGGTATTTAGTTTTTGTCTATACTACGGTATCATGTAAAATCTTGGAATATGAGCTGCGTTTTCTACTTTCCCGTGCCTTTGAATTTGTTTTATTGGTACAACTTGGTCATTACTTTGTTATAGATATGGATAGCTTGGGATTTGTATGTGCATTAACATTAGCTTTGAGTTTTTCATTCACCATTTGTATGTTTGTCCTTCTATAATGTTGAGTGCTTTGCTAAAGGACAAGCGAAGGATTGGTTTGGGGGAGTTTGATGATCATTATTTATATACATATTTTATGCCTCCCTTAGACGCATTTAACTCGATTTACCGTCTTTCCTTACTTGTTTCTATGCTATTTTAGCTAGAATGTCGATTCTGCCGCTTTTGTTATGTTTTAATGCAGATTGGATGCATTTGGAGCTTTTTGAGTAGATATGAAGCATGGCGGAGTTGGATCGTAGAAGGTTATGCACGGGAATCGAGAATGAAAGAGAAGAAATGAAGAAAAGTGAAGAAACGAGCCAAAAAGAAGGGCTACTAGATCGAGCAGACCTGACTTGCTTGATCGAGTTGCACTGTGTTCATGCTTGATCGAGCAGAATCACTTTGCTCGATCGAGCAACCAAATATTTCGGCGGCTTTTCCTATTTTCCTAAAGTTTAACCTAATTAATTAGATCTTTTGTATTATAAAAAGAAAGCTCGTCTTTCATAATTAGACATCCTTTTTCATGCTTTTGAATGCTTTTATGCTTTAAATCAGAAACCCTAAATTAGTTTACTTTTCCTCTGGATTTTATTCATCAAGACGATTGTCTTTAGTTCAAGCTTGTAATCGGTATTTTTAATCTTCTTTGTTATTCAGTTAATTACCTTCTAGTTCTTTAATTGTTCTTTGTTAATCCTTTCGTTATTGTTAATCATGTTTACTTTATTTATTACCGTTGTTATTAATATTGTTATGAGTAGCTAAATTCCTTTCTAGGGTTGAAAGGGGATCTAGGATTGTTAGAAGGGATAGATTAATTAATTGAATTGCACTTGCATGGTTATCGTTTGATTATCGTTTTAATTCTAGTTGTTTGATTACTGGCCAGGATTAATTAACTAGTCTCGCGAATTAGGATTGACACCGACCGGGTTGAGACTAAGATAGGCTACGATAATTGAATAGAACTCGTTTAATGATAGCGATCACATGTTAAATTGTAGATCTAAAGGGCATAATTGAATCGACCGATCTTGTGACCTTAGATAACTTTATTGCATGATAGTTGACTACATCCTTACCCCTGAACAATAATCCTAGTGAACCTGAGACCCTAGACTTTTAATCTCATTGTTTTCAACCTTATTAGTTTGTTATTGCTTATTATTAGTTGTTATTATTATTAGTTGTTATTATTAGTTGTTATTGTTATTATTTATTAGTTATTGTTATTGTTTGCTATTAGTTTAGAAACCAATCTCAAACCCCTAAATTGTTATTATAGAGACAAACTTAGTTTAACAGATTAGAATACTACCGCCTCCCTGTGGATTCGATACCTTACTTACCGCTGACTATTAGTTAGTAGTGATTTAGGTTTACTTTGATTAAGGTGACGCGACTCTACCCTTATCAGGATTAATGTTAGTAATGTGCTTTGTAATAATTGGGCTATGTGCACTAACCACCGATGTCACAAGGGAGGGAGAATATGGTTGCTATGGAATCCAAATGTTTTTGAACTGGAAATTAAGCATATTTCTGCTTAGACAATTCATGCAAAGGTAATTGAAAGAGGAAGTGATAGAGTGTTTTGGGTTACTTATGTGTATGGCTTCAACAAACTGGCTCAGAGACATATCTTATGGGACTCCTTAGTGGATTATTCTTTGGAGATTGATGGTCCATGAATGATAGGGGGCTTTAACAATGTTCTAAGAGTTGATGAAAGAATTGGTTCTGCTGTAACTAATGCTGAAATAGGTCTTTTTCAGAATTGTATTAAAAAAGGTGGAGTAGAAGATATGAAAGTTCTGGGCTCCTTCTTCACATGAAGTGACAACTAGGGTTTATAACAAAATTGATAGAGCTCTTATCAATGACCAGTGGATGCAGCTCATACCTGACTCTCATGCCAATTTTTTTACCTGAAGGGTTATATGATCATTGTCCATGTCTTATTCATTTAGATGGAGTGGATATGAGTAGGAAAGCTTCATTCAAGTATTATAATATGTGGGCAAGAGAACATGGTTTTAAGGAACTTATTAAACAACATTGAGGTATCGTGAGAAGATTGAAAGCTCTGAAACAAGATCTAGAGAAGCTGAATAAAGAACACTTCTATGATGTAGAGAAGAATGCTCAAATTATGCAGATGACCCTTCAGATTATTCAGGAAGAGTTGCGTCTAACTCCCCTTAATCATAGTTTGGTAGAGGCTGAAAGAGCAGCTCTTGAGAGTTACAGAGAGTTAGAAGCAGCTAAATATGACTTCTTGGCTCAAAAAGCAAAGGTGGCATGGATAGAGGAGGGATATGATAATACTACTTTCTTTCACTCTAATATCAAGAAAAGGAGAGCTGAAAACAAGGTCTTACAGATTAAGGATGAGGAGGGACATACTATGCACTAGGTGCAAGATATAAATGATGCTTTTGAGAGATACTATAAAAGGCTACTGGGGACAAGCAGTTCAGTCAAGCCAGTACACAAAGATACTATTATAACATGACCTACTCTTACTGAAGCTCGCCATGGTATTCTTAAAAGGCGTGTCACTGGGGATGAAATTAAGAAAGCTAAGTTTTATATCCGAAGCACAAAGGCTCCTGGACCTGATGGTTCCAATTCTTCAAGGATACTTGGGAGATTATTGGGAATGCTGTTATTCATGCAGTGCAAGATTTTTTCAAGAATGGGAGACTGTTAAAACAAATAAACCACACTACTCTCACCCTGATTCCTAAGGTGAATGTGCCTAAATCAGTGAGTCAATTTAGACCCATAACGTGCTACAACATTACTTATAAATGCATTGACAAAATTTTATGCAGTAGACTGAGTGAGGTATTGGTGGACATTATAAGTAGCACTCAAAGTGCTTTTGTGAAAGGGCGAGATATTGTAGAGAACATACTAGTATGTCAAAACCTCACAAAACTGTACAATATGAAGTTTTGTTTTCCAAGAGTGATCATGAATATTGACCTCCAAAAGGCGAATGATTCAGTTGAATGAGAGTTTCGATGAGGTATGTTGAATGCTTTAAACTTTTCTGATCATTTCAGTCATTTGATAATGGAGCGTGTTACTATTACCTCCCATTCTCTGGCTTTAAATGGGGAATTGTTTGGGTTTTTTTAAGGTAGACAAGGGCTAAGTCAAGGGGACCCTTTATCACCTTTGTTATTCATATTATGTATGGAATATCTCTTTAGGCTATTGAATAAGGTGAGGAAGATTGATGGGTTTAAGCACCACCCTTTGTGTAAGAGATTAAATCTCACTCATATATGCTTTGAGGATGATTTATTAATGTTCTGTTGGGGTGATGGAAGTCAATGGTCATCATGATGAGGGCTTTTCAAACCTTTTCTGTTGCCTCTGGTTTACAGATGAATAAGGGTAAGTCAAATGTATATGAAAAATGGGATTGAGGCTGGTCTTCTGCATGCATTCTCTGATATCACTGGTACGAAGATATGGATGCTTTCTTTTCGATATCTGGGCATACCTATTTCTCCAAGGAAATTGACCATTATGGAGTGTAATGTCCTTGTTGATAAAATTGTTGATATATAGGATAAGAGCTTTGGGGTCAAGATGGTTGTCTTATGCAGGGAGGTTGGTGCTCTTAAGAAGTGTCCTGGGTACTCTTCATAATTATTAGGCACGGATATTCATTCTTCGCCATCTACTATCATGATTAAAATTGAAAGTGTTTGTAGGAACGTTTTGTGGAAAGGTGAGGCAAATGAAACTACTATACCTCTGGTGGCCTGGGATACATTTTGTAAACCTAAGGAACAGGGGGGCTAGGGATCTCACATTTGAGAAGGTGGAATGAAGTTGCTGTTGGGAAGTATGTATGGTGAGTAATGCAAAAGAAAGATACGATTTGGGTTAAACGGGTGCACAACATTTATATAAGAGGTATGAGATGGAATGACTATGAAGCTCTTCAAGGTTCTAGTTGGGCTTGGAGGAGGATATGCATGGTGAAAGATAAGCTCATCTCAGGAAATGTTGATACTGGATGGCAGCAGAGTGAAGGGTGTACAAGATCTCAGAAGGGTATAAATGGCTTGGTACAAACAATGGTGATGTTAAAGGGTATGGGTGCATATGGAGTCATGAGGGTGTTTGTTAGGAATATAGTGTTGATGATGATAAGTCCCCTTGTGGTATTTTAATTGTGTGTGTTTGTTCTTAAAGATTTCTCAATGTAGCATGAAGAATCCGTCTTAAGATTCAAAATGAAGCATGAAGAATTCAAACCAAAGCTCAAGAGAATCAAAGAACATAAAAGAATCTGATCAAGAAGAAGCCCTTAGCTAGATAGTTCGATATGTTGTATCAAAGGTAATTTAACTTGCTTGCCCTTGTTAAAGTGTCTGCAAAACCACAGTGCGAGCCACTGTGGTTTCTGTTTCAGCGATATGGGAGAAAAACTTTCATTAAACCAAAAATCCAAAGCTAGAAATATCTTTGCAAAACTTTCTGCTTTACGTGATTTATTGAAAACAAAGAAAAAGAGAAATTGAGAGGAGGAGACATACTTTGGAATTTACTTGGACAAACTTTTTCTAAAGTCAAAAAGGGATTTTAACTTCTTTCCCAAAATAGATAAAAGTAGAAAGGTATCTTTTGGTATCCTACTTTACTTCTTTATCAATTTTGGTAAAACCTTTTCACCCAGCAGACAGAAACCAAAGCACATGTGCAAACTGTTTTTGTGTCACAAAGCTTGTCTTTTGAGAAAAGGAATTTATACTTTTCTTCACCTAACCACTTTATCATCCATAAATAAAGACACCCTCCTCTCACAACTCTTAAGACTTTTCTGAGCATTCAAAGAAAATCATTTGCAAATCATTTCAAACCTTCAAAGTTCTTGTTATTCAAAGTGTTTTGCAAAATCAGTTTCTTGTTTTAAAAGTCTTCACTCGTTACTCCCTTGAAACAGTTCGCTGCACTGTGACATTGTAAGCTTGTTTAATTATCTTGTGTTTAAGTCAAACTGTTGATCTCTTCGTTCTTTAAAGAGAACAATTGAGATCCCTGACTCTGTAAACCAGAAGATAAGAACAAAAGACTCTCGAAGCGGAGTAGCTTTGAGTTTGAGTGCAATCTTAGTTGATTGGGGTGGGTAGTTATTTTATTGTAAGGAGTTTAGTCATTAGAGTTAATTTCTAAAGATCAATAAAATAACGCTGGACGTAGGCTTCGTAGTAGAAGTTGAACCATTTCTAAAAACATCCTGTGTACTTTAATTTCCGCTGCTTATCTCTTGTTATTTCATTTCGCAAAACACAGAATGACCACAGTCATGCTCACTGTGACATAATCTTGATGTCTTTCTTTGTGAACTTAACAAACTATTAAGTTTCTCAAGAAATTGACTCCTTGTCTCTATTCTATCCTTAAGTTACATTGAAAAATGAAAAAGGACACCTAATTCACCCCCTCCCCCTCATAGGTGCTTGGATCCAAACTCTTCAGTGTTCTTAAACACCAATTTTTTGGATGGCTGTATGCACACAATAAGCTGCTAACTAAACAAAGCTTGCATAGGATGAATATTAGTCTGGATAGAAATTGTGAGCTTTGTGGGGAGGCGAATGAAGACTGTATGCACCTCTTCTTCTGTTGTTCTTATAGCGGGAAGGTCATGAGGATGATTAATGATGGATTTCACCTAAGTATCACTGAAAGTAATCAATTACAATGGTGGTACAACTGCAGAGGGAGGAGGGATAGTCATTTCATTGCAGCAGTGATTGTTGCTTTGATATACCACATCTTGTGGACACGCTACCAATGCAGAGTCCAACAGAGCATATGGAGGCCTGAGTATGTATGTAGGAGGATCAAGGAAGAGGTCAGATGGAGATGTAGAAAGAGATTGACACCTATTGGGACTTAATTGTGATTAGAACATTGTAGTTTGGTCCATAGAAATGTATATAGTCATGAAATTGTTGTATTGGTTGGGAAGTGTAATTGGCCCTTAATTATTAATGAAATTACTAACATTTTACCAAAAACTAAGAGTATTTTGTCAAACACTACCTATAATTTAGGCCACTTTGTGAGGAGCTACCTTAAGTTTTATTTTTTGTCAAACACTATCTAAAGTTTAGATTTTTTTTGTTAAGCACTACCTAAGTCAATATTGATGCATGAAAATGTGAGAATAAACGATTTTAACTTGCCGATATCATAGTTTTGAGTTTATTTTTGCTAAAATATATGAACGAATAAACAAAGTTAGTAAGTTCCATTATATTTTACGCAAAATTACTTCAATTATGATCGGCCTTGATTATCCATCAATATCGACATCCTAATGGTATAAGCCTATATTTTTAAAGAAGACGTTAATCATTAATACACTTTAGCAAAATAAACATCAAGGCTATGATAACGGCCCCCCTAAAATCGCTTATTTGCACCTTTTCATGCGGGAATAGTAATTTTGGTAGTGTTTGACAAAGGAGGTCTAAAATTTAGGTAGTGTTTGACAAAAATTAAAACTTTAGGTAGTTCCTCGCAAAGTGACCTAAATTGTAGGTAGTTTTTGACAAAATACCCAAAAACTAAAAATAAAATAAACATAAAACATATTTTATTTCAAAATATTTAAATTAAATTCTTTTCATCATTTTATATTCGTTTTATTTGTTTCAAAGTCAACTTTTTAATATATTTACCTATTTTTGGGTTGGGTCACAGGTCGGACGGGTCTTGACTCTAAACATTCGGGTTATTATCGGGTCGGGTCGTCATTGGGTTAGGGTTAAAAAGAGCGAGTTACTTCTGAGTTATTTTCAAACGGATTTCAATCGATTTTTCAAATCGGGTCATCTGTGCATGCTCTTTTCAAATTCACGCTCATGATTTCATGTTAAGGCTATCATTAGGTCAGATCGTTTGACAGGTTGGTTTCATTTGGTTCATCTTTGAGCTAAGACATGTTGCTTCTGGTCAAAACGGTCTTGAAGTGGCGGGACAACTCAAATAAGTCAAATGGTACTAGTTGTGACTGTATTTAATTTGTTTGGCCTCGCTTAGTCGCCTTATTATGATTGCAGTAAAGTCCCTCTTAAATGGAAGTATCCTCCTAATAATAAAATGGTCAAATATCATCCTATTTGTGCATGTAAAACAAATCTCTTGTTTTTTCCTACACATTTTGTTTTTTTGTTTATTCTAACTACTTGACCCGTCTTAAGTTTAAGATGGATCGTGTCGTCTTAAATGAGAATTTGTGTTATGATTTTATTGGTTGACCAAATATTTGGGTATTTAGTAAACTTTGAACGTTTCAGATTGAGTAACTCGTACCATGTTTTACTTTGGCCTAATCAAAGGAAAGAAGAAAAATTGGATGGTGAAATATGTTGAGTTTTTCTACTACCATCATTATTATTTACTTGGTAATATTCTACTACTTGGGTTGTTCGACCATGTCAAGCTATCGTCCTTGTGTCACACGGTAAATAGTGTCAAATGACAATTAAAAAGCAAGTTCAAGGAATAAAATTGGAGCTTACATTCCATGTCCATTACAAACAATGTTCTGATTTGAACTCTTAAAAATTACTCTATTCATTACAGAGTAGTTTTTAGAGATGGAAGAAACACAACTTGATCCATTCAGCCTAGCTACACTAAAAGGAGACATGAATTCCTTGCACAATTTGTTGAAAATACAATTTGATCCTCTCATCCTAACCACAAGACTATATGACGCAACAATTAAAGGAGACTTGAACTCCTTACACAGCTTGTTACGTGAAGATCCATTTATCCTCGATCGATGCATCATTGAGAAATCAGACCGTTTTACGCAATCCCCATTACACGTCGCAGCAGCTCTTGGTCACTTAGAGTTCACTACAGAAATTCTACGTCTATCGCCCGAACTAGCCAAACAACTTGACCAATCGACGAGATCATCTCCACTACATTTGGCCTCGGAGAAAGGGCACTTAGATGTTGTGAAAAAGTTAGTTGAAGTGATGCCTAATATGTGCTTTGCCCGCGATCAAGATGGCCGAAACCCTGTTCATGTCGCAGCCGTAAGCAACCAACTCCATGTGCTCGATTTTCTTGTTCAAACGAATTCACGTGCGGCCCGAGAAAGGACTAACACAAATGAGACCATTTTGCATTTGTGCGTAAAGTATGCACAACTTGAGCCTCTCAAATACGTGGTGAATGCTATTGGAGAGCTTCTTAATGCCAAGGACAATGATGGTAATACGATCTTGCATCTCGCTGTGGTAGCCAAGCATACCGAGGTATACATTTGTATTGTATTACCTCATGATCTTTATGTTTTTTTAGTTAATTTATCTTGAAAAATTCTCATTTAAAACGGTACTATCAACTAAAGCTTAAGACGTTCAAAGAGTTAGAATAAAAGAAAGGCAACATGCACAAGAAAAAGCAATAGTTTTGTCTTATATTGTACTTTGTACGCACAAATGATATGATATTTAACGCGTTTTCTTTTTTAAATGAATATATCCGCCTTAAGGGAGACTTACTGATTTGTCTTCTCTTTACTTTCATGCCTCCTTCTCTCTACCTTTCACTATTTCACTATAAAATTAATTTTGGTGGTAGAAACTAATAGAATATAACTATAATATATGGCTGTTGAGTTTATGGATCCAATACTTAAGACGGTGAGGGGGTGAATTAAGTACCTTTTAATACTTTAAACACACAACTCGGAATTTATCTGTTACGAATCAGCACTCAAGCAAATTAAACAGTTTAGCGAACTGTTTAAACAATGAAGATTGTGCAGTACTGATTCGAACAGATTCGTAAATGAATCGAAATACAGGAAAACAAAATAACGATCAAACAACAATAAGAACGCAGCGGTTTTTAAGTGGTTCGACCTACTCTCTAAAGGTCTACGTCCACTATCTCTCTTATTAATATCTTCCTTATAAATCAACCCGATTACAAAGAAGACCCCCACGATCAACCCGATCGTGCGACTCGAGTACAACCCCGTACCCCAATAATCTCTTACTCACAAACTGAAAATTTACAAGAACTTTGTCTCTTTATATGGTTCACAAATTCGAACAGAAGAGACAAGACCTTAAGGGATGAATATATTTGAACACTTTCACGATCCGACTTAAGGGAACAACTCAAGAGAATTTTTCACGTTAAACGTACAAGTTGTTTTTCTTTGCTGAATGATTTTCAATAAAGTATTCTCTTGCATTCAACCTACTGGATTGATAGAATATATAATAGTAGGTAGTTTTTGGAATCTTGCAAAACAAGGTAAAGATAATATTTAAAAATAATATCTTTTCTAAAGAGTTCATATCTTTTAAAACAACCTTAAAATAAAATAATCTTTTAACAAAATAAGTTTCCAAAGAGGACTCATAGGGTTGGATAAGATTATCTTATTAAGAGATATCGTTCAAATAAATTTTACTGAGAAAAATCTTTTGGCTTTTCGAAATCTCTTGAAAAATATTCATTGAGTTGTTCTGCATTAAATCATCCTGATTTGAACAGTCTCAAAGACTGTTCAAAACTGTCACAATGAGTTGTGCTAAAAAATAACATCCTTACATTAGCTAGACGACCAAAGAGAAGTTAGAACGATTCTTCATAGTTCCTTAAGCTCCATTCACTGTGATAATCATCTAGGTATGCACAAAGCAATCAAACACGTTAAACGACAAGTAGCACGGACTTGTCATCATCAACAAACATGGTTCAACAAATTCCCCCTTTGATGATGGCAAGTCCTTAGTGACAAGTTCCCCCTCAACACAATATTAGTAAGACAATAATAATCATGACAATTGATAGAAATAGGAAACAGTCTAAGATCAGCATAGTTGAAGTGAATCTTTAGTTTTTCGAAACGCAAAGAGGAAAACTTCATAGTCAAAGGTCTAAAGATTAATAGCTACTACGTACGAGATCCACCATGTACGAGATCCACCACTATTTCCCCCTCTTGACATCATCAAAAAGAGAAAGAGAGTCAAAATAGTCAACGCACACCCATTGCCACAAAGACAAGGAAATATCTACCGACACACGGTCCGCATAGACATCATAATAACTAGTTCAAAACAACCAACGAGAGCACCAATACAAACACATCCACAAAAAAGAATATGCAATATATGGGTTAGGCTGATTTAAAGGGATAGGTCGAGGAAGGGCAAGTTATGAAGGGTAAGGGAGGGTTTATGTTAAGTTAGAATTGACTATGAGTATGAGTATAAAGATTACATGAGATATCTAAACTTCGTGAAAGAATTTTGTAGCAAAAGATCAAGATACATGCATATGAAGTTTTGAAGAACATGAAAAACGTAGGAGATTTGAAATCAATGAGGAATTAACTAAATCATCACATAGTGCTCATATTCCTCCTTCTTCTTGTTTTTTTGTTTTTTTTTTTCGGTCTTCCTTTTTTTTCGCCTTTCTTCACTTTGTTTTTTTTTTTCATCACCTTTTTTCTTCCTTTTTTTTTCATCATTTTTTTTTCATCATTCCTTTTTTTTTAGCACTCTCTCATTTCTCATAAGAACTTATATTGTAATGAGAATCTCCATAAAATGTTATAGTATCATCAAAAATCCCCGATGAAAGTGCAAGATGAAAACATGTGCAAATATCATTATCGTATTAAAAATGGCACGAATAAAAGAAACTCAAGTGCAATATACTCAAACTAAAATCAATTAGGTGAAGGTATAAATTAGTTTTGGGTTGTAGGTTAAATGGTTAGGCAAATTGATTTGGTGCTTCCTATCTATTGTAGATAGGTTTTGGTAAAACAAGGTTTGGGTTCTAGGTTCTCAACTGAACAGTGCAGAGGACTGTCCAATTTTGGTTGGGTAAGTTCTGGGTTGTTTTGGCTTATGTTTTTTGGGTTATTTGGATTTTGCCTTTATTTGAGAACAAAGTGGATATGCAAGTTAAGTACAAACATTGAATTGTCAAACCCGTTACTAGTCTATGAGAAGAGGACCAGACTAGGCAAACTACAACCATGTTCCATAACTAATGGAGAATTACCAACTCAGTGACACAATGACTCTTTGCTAGTCAATCATAGAGGAAAATTTTAGT
Organism: Heliosperma pusillum; assembly: GCA_022085475.1. Taxonomy (NCBI): domain Eukaryota; kingdom Viridiplantae; phylum Streptophyta; class Magnoliopsida; order Caryophyllales; family Caryophyllaceae; genus Heliosperma; species Heliosperma pusillum. The sequence continues at coordinate 27,317 of JAIUZE010072879.1, forward strand.
GGATCATTAACTACGAGCTACAGTTTAATAGACCAAATTCCAATCAGATATTCTCAAATTGTTCCCTTGCTAAAGATTTAGTAAAAAGTCGGATAACTGATCTTCGATTTTACAAAATTTTAAGCAAATGTTCCCTTTTTCTTCCATGTCACGAAAAAAGTTTGTCATAGAATATTGACGGGATTTTATGAAATATTAATTGTACTCATGTTATCACAAAGAATAGGCACACAAATAATAATCATACCGTAATCTCGTAATTTTTGTCTTACTCATTTGGTTCATATGACGGAACGATATTTTGGTCGTTGTTCCAAGTGCCATACTTTGCTCCGTACACATTGATTTAGCTGTTATTTAATCCCTCTGAACTGTCGGATGTATGATTGAACATTGTTCTTGACTGTTCTGTTCCCCCTGAACTTGAGATGACTTTAATCAGAACAGTTCAGTGAACTGTTTAACATGCTTCTGTTTTACTCTTCAAGTCCTCGTAGGTTCTCTCTTGTTCTTCTCATCTGCACACATGCTTAATGATGTTAGATATCTTGATAAGCAAGATGAAGAATACAACATAATAGGTAGTAAGCCACGAGCTTAAGAATTTACACACCAACTACCTTTTATACTTCTCAAGATGTTTACTTAACATTAAGTTCAAGAGTTGAGAAGTTCTTACCATCCTTTCTTGAAGTGTGAATAAACTTGAAACACCTTACCAATTCATGTATCACACCTCAACTTTGTAGGTTCTACGTGAGAGGTCAAAGACACCGTCCATATGCACCTTGAGCAACGAAATTTGTTTTGATCAATGCATGTTGCTCCCTCTCACTTTAACCTGCAAAACAGATTATACTTTGGACTTGGCTACCCAAATTAACTTGGGTCCCTTTTGGTTAGTCACTTGTGCTAATAAGTCCTTTCGAATCCACATTTTCTTGACAATCTTATAACTTTGTTCCATGTAACCTAACCGCTTCTTACAAGCATTAAATACGTGTCCTGTTTTCCCACAAAATTTGCACAAAGTATACTCAGGTAGGCCGACATACTTACGTTTACGAAAGTCACGTTCTACGGGTTCAGGCTTTCTGAAATAGACATTGCTGGAAGCATTCTGAATTGAACAGTTCGGTGATCTGTTTACTTTCTGTTCAAGAACCCAAACTGTATGATATTGAGGATCATCTAGCTTGAAGTTAGAACAAGATTCATACCCTAATCCTAGCTTCTTAGTATTACTGGATTGATTGACTAGGAAGTCAAGAACGATATTACTTCCTTCCCATTTAGCGGTGACATTCCTAGCATTTCTTAGGTCGATTTCAAGGTTATCGATTTTTCTAAGAAGTCTCTTGTTCTTGTTAAGGAGATCGCCATAGTCAACATTGAGTCTATCAAATTTAGTACTAAACTCAGAGTATGTGGTAGCTCCTTTAACATGCACATTTTTTATTTCATCCAGTTCGTTAGTTAAAGCTTGTATCTTGTTGACTAGCGATTCTTTTTCAGTGATAACTTCGGAATGAACAGTCTGTTCAACTGTTCGTTTTTCAATATGTTTCAGATCACGTTTTAACTTGACATTTTCTTCCGCGATACTTTCAATCTCAGTTTGCATTGCTTCCAGACGTTTACTTTGGTCATAACTAGTGTCTCGGGTCTCGTCAAGAAGCCTAATTATTTTTTCTTTTGACAGAGATCTAACACGAGTCTTGCGATTAGAAAGACATACCTCGTCGTCATATTCACTTTCGGAATTGTCAGTATGGGCCATAAGACATCTAAGATCATTGTATGAGTTCTTTTGTGGCTTGGGCTTGTAAGTGGATCGAAGACATAGTTTCTCTTCCTTTTCTTCCTTAGGCGGTTCATCGTCCTCGGATTCAGACTCACCCCACACAGCAGCAATCATTGCACGTTTGTACTCTTGCTTAGATTTCTCACGTTTATCTCTAGACTTTACTTCTTCCCATTTGGGACAGTTTCGGATCTGATGATCACGATTTCCACATTTAAAGCAACCCATTCTAGACATAGAATGAGATGGAGAAGAAGAAAAAGTAGAAGGAGCAGATTTCTTTGGTGTAAAATTTTCGAACTTCCCTTGATTTTGTTTTCTGATTATCTTTGCAATACGCTTAGATAATACAACTTCCTCCTCAAGATCACTTTCATTATCACTTGAGAAGGCGTTAATGGCCAGGCCCTTAGCCTTGGGCTTCTCTTCGGCATCATCAAGGGCTATTTCATGTGCCATAAGAGATCCCATTAAGACTTCATAGGTGAGGGTGGTTAAGTCCCTGCCTTCTTCAATGGCTGTGACCTTGGCTAGCCATCTCTTGGTTAAACTTCTTAAAATTTTACGGACAATGTCCTCAGTTTGAAAAGAGCGACCAAGATTTGAAAGTTCGTTGGTTATGCTTGAAAATGGAGAAGACATGCTTTTAATCGATTCATCTTTTTGCATTTTGAAGGCCTCGTATTGTTGCATTAAGAGATCAATACGAAGTTTCTTCACTTGCAATGTTCCCTCGTGGGCTAACTCGAGAGTATCCCAAATTTGCTTAGCCGTCTTACAACCAGCAATACGGCCAGCCTCCTCATTTATAAGACCATATTGTAAAAGGGATATTGCTCGAGCATTCTTTTCTGCCTTCTTATAGTCATTGGCAGTGTAGGCCTCTCTTGCTTTAAGACTTCCAACACCATTTACATCGGTGGTCGTAATAACAAGAGGGTCAGTTTCAATAATTGCCCAACACTCATAATCAGTTCCTTGAATGAAATGCATCATTCTATTTTTCCACCAGCCATAGTCCGTGCCATCAAAGACAGGACATTTGACAGACCTGGAATTCATTTAAGCAAGATAAAAGAGAAAAGATAAACTCAAAAAGGATCAAACTCTTTGCGGTAAAGCAATCAAGAGCACGAGTCTCTGATACCAATTGTTGAGTTTATGGATCCAATACTTAAGAGGGTGAGGGGGTGAATTAAGTACCTTTTAATACTTTAAACACACAACTCGGAATTTATCTGTTACGAATCAGCACTCAGGCAAATTAAACAGTTCAGCGAACTGTTTAAACAATGAAGATTGTGCAGTACTGATTCGAACAGATTCGTGAATGAATCGAAATACAGGAAAACAAAATAACGATCAAACAGCAATAAGAACGCAGCGGTTTTTAAGTGATTCGACCTACTCTCTAAAGGTCTACGTCCACTATCTCTCTTATTAATATCTTCCTTATAAATCAACCCGATTACAAAGAAGACCCCCACGATCAACCCGATCGTGCGACTCGAGTACAACCCCGTACCCCAATAATCTCTTACTCACAAACTGAAAATTTACAAGAACTTTGTCTCTTTATATGGTTCAAAAATTCGAACAGTAGAGACAAGACCTTAAGGGATGAATATATTTGAACACTTTTACGATCCGACTTAAGGGAACAACTCAAGAGAATTTTTCACGTTAAACGTACAAGTTGTTTTTCTTTGCTGAATGATTTTCAATAAAGTATTCTCTTGCATTCAACCTACTGGATTGATAGAATATATAATAGTAGGTAGTTTTTGGAATCTTGCAAAATAAGGTAAAGATAATATTTAAAAATAATATCTTTTATAAAGAGTCCATATCTTTTAAAACAACCTTAAAATAAAATAATCTTTTAACAAAATAAGTTTCCAAAGAGGACTCATAGGGTTGGAGAAGATTATCTTATTAAGAGATATCGTTCAAATAAATTTTACTGAGAAAAATCTTTCGGCTTTTCGAAATCTCTTGAAAAATATTCATTGAGTTGTTCTGCATTAAATCATCTTGATTTGAACAGTCTCAAAGACTGTTCCAAACTGTCACAATGAGTTGTGCTCAAAAATAACATCCTTACATTAGCTAGACGACCAAAGAGAAGTTAGAACGATTCTTCATAGTTCCTTAAGCTCCATTCACTGTGATAATCATCTAGGTATGCACAAAGCAATCAAACACGTTAAACGACAAGTAGCACGGACTTGTCCTCATCAACAAACATGGTTCAACAATGGCCTCAACCATCACCTTAAGGTTTTGGTTGAGATGGTTCAACTATCATGGTATCAGAGCCAGAGTAACCGAATGTCACGTGTTCAAACCCTGGCAGCCCCAAATATCTCACAACCTCACCAAGTGGAAAAAACCCGCACATGGTATGGGGGGCATGTGCACTAAACAACCATTCTTCAAGCCAAATGGGCATTCGAGTGAGGGGGCATAATAGAATATAACTATAATATATGGGCCTCAACCATCACCTTAAGCTTTTGGTTGAGATGGTTCATCTATCAGAAACAACTAATAAGATGAATTCGAGATGAAGTAATTATTTTCTTTTAAACCTCAAAATTTAGCTACTGTATTATACTCGTTTAGCTTGTATTAGGTCATTTGGTTCAGTATTATTAAGTACGGAGTAATTCAATTTAATTGAACTCAATCAACTCAACTCATTCCAATGTATTAGTACTCAATTCGATCAATTAAATTCAGTTAGAAGGGTTTTGTTTCGACCCGTCAAATTGTGACCCGATCCGTTTTTGAAAGGGTAAAAGATCATAAAATCTAGATGTGCAATCTGTTCGGCCCGCTATTTTTCGTGGACGGGTATGAACATAATAAATAAACTCATGGACAAGCCCGCTACGCAGACATTATACAAAAGTATTAAGTTTCGTGTATAATATATACCCACACAAATACTATCAATCAAAATTAAAATATATAGTAAGAGTAGACTATATCAAATTTGTCTTATGATAAAACTAAGTAACATAGAATTTTTTATATCGTTTAAATTTTAAGAGACTTGTAACTTCAAAATAATCACTTTTAATTTACCAATATAGATATAATTTAGATTTTGTATACATGTTAAGTTGAGTTTTCGATGTCTTATTTAAATTGGAATATATGTTGTGTATTTTTTAGCCTTAATTTTATTTCGAAAAACTAATTTTATATACTTTATATTCAAGCTCGCAAGGCCACAAAAAATTCCGCTTACTTAACATTAGTAAACCCGTTTTCGCGGGCTTGGACAAGGCATATTAGTCCATTGGACACTTTTCAAATGCAGGCCCGACCCATGTCCACCCAAGCCCGCAAATGATCACCTCTAAAATAGTTTCTTAATCTAATCTAATCTTATTAACTCCTCTCAGTGCTGGGCTTATCTAATTATTGAATATATACATATTCCAGTCCGACTACAAATAGAAAACTGATCCATCTTCCGTGTAACTCAATGGACCCGTTTAATTCTACACGAGTTCCTAATCTTGTAAGACTCCGCTCGTAAGTGACTTCTAATAAACCGTCAAGGTTACATAGAATATAAATCGGGTACCTTACTTAGATAGTCACCTACTTATATTCAGTACAATTAAACATGTCCCTTTGCTTCTATTGTCTCAATATATCCTAGGGTAGGACAAGTGTCAAGCTTATATGTCCCTATTTTTTTTCCCGAATCTTTGAGTTGATTCGTTAAAAACAGACGATTGACAATCAACTTGTATGAGCGTGGCCACACATTTTACAAATCACGCTGTTCGAGAAATCAAAAATAATAAACTCCCTTCACTAAGGAACAAATCTCGCCTTACGAAACCTCACCCTATCATATGATTCATAATAGTCCAAGAATTGCCTTTACACCTACCAATCATAGTTGAAATTAAACAATGTCAAAACAAGCTATTTAAAATGTATAACATAGAGAAAAACTGAGTTCGAAAGGCTGTATATACACTACTAATAACTAATGATAAGAAATATTACTTACACTATACAAATCCGTAATTAAGTTATTAATTAGTCTGTCTAATTCATGTTCTCTAACATGTACCTATATGTCTGGTTTTAAATCTCAATATATGTGACTTAAGGAACTTAGTTGTCAATCAGCTCATATACTAATCATGTTAAGCATTTAAATAGTGTTCCAGTTTAATTAATATCCTCTTAAAAAATATAATAGAAAATATCATTCAAAAAGAGTTTTAAACTAAGTCACATACTTAGTGATCTATTTCATCAATGCATGTAGACTGTTGTGGAATAAACAATCAGTTGAAAAACAAAATAAATTAATTCAAATAATAAGAATTTTATTGAATAAAAGAAGTAAATGTTATATATAACATTACAAAAAATGTGTCGATAGCTACAACCATACTAAGTTGCAAAGTATAGAAAAATTATCGTAAAAAGTCATTTTGTGACGGACTTTGCGACGAACAACGTTCGTCTTTAAATTTTGTCGCAAATGGCTCTTATTGCGGCGGAGTAGATTGTCGCGAAAGTATTAGATATAGAGTTTGCGATGAAATTTAATTAAAGAAAAAAAATGATGACGGAATTTAATAATAAATTTTTTTTTTGTTTTTTTTTTCTTTAGCAAGTTTATTTCTGACCAAATACCCTTGTAAGAAGGCCCAATTTACAAGCATAAACATTATAGGTAACCAACACTTATAAGCATAAGAAATGAACGAAATTGAATTGATGTGGGACAAATAACAAACTAAGTTTGCGATGGTTTTTTTTTTTGCGACAAACGTGCTTTTTATGTGACGAAATTTTCGACAACAACGATTTTTTTATTCGTCGTCGCAAATTTCCTAGCTACCAATTATTAATATATTAATTTTTTCTATTTTCCGTTGCAAATTATGTAGCTAGCTATTTCTTTACATCATTCTCCTTCGCAACATTTTGGCGTTAAACACCCGCCAACCCTCTTCGTCGTAAGTTTCGTTGTAAATACCAGTTGTGTGAAGAATTATTGTTCTCATCAAGAAATTCTCTCGCAAATATAGTTTTTATTTTTTGTAACCACCTAAACATGTCAAATAAAATCTCACTAGAACAAAGATCTCATAAATCACAAATTCTCCTTGAAAACGGGCATATCCGTTTTCAATAAGACAGGCGAGTTGTGTCTAAAAAAAGACAAGTGGGAGGGTAAGTGGGAAACCAAGTGGGTCCCCACTTACCCTCCCACTTACCTCTTTGTGTAACATCCCGCCGCACCTGGAGCCTTTAAGCAAGGCCTTCCGACGAGGGAAGGGTGCTACACCTCGGTTTCCCAAGGGTAGGATGTATCAAAACATAATCTACGAAACACACAAAGTTTATACGATTTACTTTACATTAATACTTACATGTCCAAAATACAAAATAAGGTCGGTCGACTATAAAGTAAGACAACTCATCTAGACTTCACTATTTAAGTCCTCGTTCGCATCCACACCCATCGTCAATACTCCTGTGTCCTCATCAAATCAAATCAATGGTACCTGGTACAACCCTACTCACCATTCGGCAAAAATATCGTATGGGTCACGGTAGAGAAACAACAACCAAATTCCAAAACACCGTCCGTTAACATATACATAATCAATAGTGAAGATATCAATAAACAATCATCACACACATATGGTGCCATCGAGTAGCGCACCCTAATCAATAACCGTGTCCAGGGTACACCGTAGACACCATGGGCCCTACTGCAATTGGTCACCCCAGACCAAGGTCATAACCATATGCATTGTCTCTTTTATGGTGAGACCATGAAGAGTGACCCCCAGAGTCTATGAAGCTGGTTTCCACAACCGCCTCATATCAATAACCACTCCAACACAGTTGTATCACAATCACAGTATATAGTCATCCGAATCATAGTCACATATCACGACATACAATCAAAATCAATCATCTATACATTAACTGAGTAGGATTCACCTACCTTTTAGCATTCCAAGTAATCATCAACATAAAGCGGTCCAAACACAGTGAAGCACCTCCAATGGAGTCCAATAGCACATCAAGGCAAGTCAAACAAATAGAAGGAGGACAACGTCATTTCATCAAACACCTTGCCTACATTAACAATAATGATACCATCACTACTAATTCCCTACTAAAACTAGTCTAATATCGATAGCCCATTACAATCCGACCATAGACGCACTAACGAAGGTCCAACAATTTCAAAATTGAAAGTCTTGATCTGGAAAAATAAGAAGACAAAGAAGATAAGCGGCTCACCTAGGATTAGAATAAAAAGAGAAGGTCCGACTCAAGCTAGAGATTCCATAAGCACAAGATCCAAAGATGAGGAGTTGAGAGAATTTTAGAGAGAGATTAAATGTAGAGATATAAGGTGGAAATGATAAAATGAGTAAATAACAACAAGCACCCTTCAACAAAACCTAAAACTGATTTTGCGGAAACGTTTGTGTCGATACTGACTCGGTCGAGTAAAGTAAACTCGATCGAGTGGGTGATACTCGACCGAGTAGGGACACTCAGTGGAGTGGCTAGCTGATGACTTATCACTCACAACCTCGAGGACACCTGACGACTCGATCGAGTCGTTACAAAACTCGTCTGAGTTGACGGCCTACTCGATCGAGTTACATCCTGAATCGATCGAGTGCACCCCTACTCGGTCGAGTTACCTCCCAAATCGATCAAGTGCGCCCCTTACTCGGTCGAGTTACCACGATACTCAACCAAATAATAACGACATCAGGTCGAGTGGAAGTTCACTCGATTGCCGACTAATACTCCTTGAATATCCCTGACTAACGACAAGTCTAAAAGCTACCGTCAAAAGGTCTACAGAAAGTACGAGTATTACAATATTCCTCCTTAAAAAGCAACTTCGTCCCCGAAGTTCGCCCTAGTTGATAAAGGTAAAGTCGCGTTCCCCAAATAAAAGTAAACCTAACTCAATATTAACTAATAGTCAGTGATAAGTAAGGTATTGAATCCACAAGGAGGCGGTAATAATCTAGTTTGCCAATAACTAAGTCTATCTTAAGGTAATACTTTTTAAGGTTTGAATTTTGTTTCTAAACTAATTTCAATAACAATTAAAATTAAGGATGAATTCAATAAGATTAAAAGTCTAGGGTCTCAAATTCACTAGAATTATTATTAGGGGGTAGAGGGATAATCAATTAACATCCAATTATGTCATTTAGATCTACAATTTAACATGCGATCGCCATCATTAAAAGAGTTCTATTCAATTATGGTAGCCTATCTTAGTCTTAACCCTGAAGGTGAAAATTCTAATTTGCGAGACTAGTTAGTTAATCATGGCCAGTAATCAATTAACTAGGTTTAAAACGATAATCAAACGATAACCATGCAATTATAATTCAATCAATTAAGCTTCCCCTTCTAACAATCCCAGATCCCCTTTCAACCCTAGATAGAAATTTAGCTACTCATAACGATGTAAATAAGAACGATAATAAATAAGGTAAACATGATTAACAATGAATAAAAGATTGAACAAAGAATAACTAACGTTCTAATAATAACTGACGGAAAAAGATTTGTAAAAATACCGATTAGAAGTTTGAAGTAAAGAAAATAGTCTTGATGAATCAATCTAGTAGCAAAGCTAAATAAAACTAGAGTTTCTAAGGCGTTTCTATGATAATAAAGCGTAAGAAATAACAAGGAACGAGTTTTATATATATATTACACAATAATCCGATATTAAAGAGTTTTAGGAAAACACGAATTTCCCTTAAACACTCGATCGAGTATAGTGACACTCGATCGAGTATATCACCTGCGACTCGATCGAGTGTCCCAATACTCAATCGAGTGTTCTTGATTTGCACCAGCTTTTCTTCTCGTGACTCGATCGAGTATATGTATTCTCGATCGAGTGATTCTGGAATTCTCCCATCTTCACTACGTTCCTTCTTCATTCTTCATGATCTACGTGCCTATCGACTCCGCGGTGTTCATTATCATCCAATTATTCCGCAAATGCATCTAATCTGGATTAAAACACCAAAAGGCGGCAGTATCGACATTCTAGCAATAATAGCATTTAATCGCTTATTTAGGCACTAAAAACCGTCACTAAAGTGACTAAGAGGAGACATAAACATGTAAATAAATATGACTCATCAAACTCCCTCAAACCATCCCTTTGCTTGTCCTCAAGCAAAACACTAGACACAATACAAAGACAACATACAAATGGTGAAATTAAAAATCTCAGAGCTAATACTTATGCACATACAAATCCCGAGTCATCCATATCTATAACAAAGTAATGAACAAAGATGTACCAACAAAACGAATTCATTGGCACATGCAATAGAAAACGCAGCTCAAATCTCAAGATGTTACATGATACCGTATTCGACAAAACCAATTGCAAGACAAATTAGTCGAACTCTCGCGGATTCATTCATACACTCAAATGTGTTTGAAAGGTGAGTTTTGTAAAGATAAAAAGAAATAGAAACATCACTCAACTTATGAAACATGCATGCATTCTAATGTGATAGTAATTTCCCCAACTAATACGCATTCACAACAAAACCAAAGTAAATGAATCAAGGACAATAAGGGAGGCAAATGGGTGAAGGTATAGAAGTAAGTTGTGCCAAGGCACGTATGGGAATGTGGGGCTAAGATCGGTAGTCGCAACGACACTTACCAAACCAATTCTACAATATCCAAGCACAAACTAAACCCAACTAGAGAAATCATTTTAAATTTTGACAACACAAGAGAGATATCAATAATACTCTCTAAATGTGGATTAGACTCTAGCAAACTCCCTTTCATTTCCCTTAAACAAATCAATTGAAGCAGCTTATTTTTTTTTTCTTTTCATCTCTTTTTTTCCGATTTTTTTTCTTCATTCTTTTCCTTTTATTTTTCTTTTGGTTCATACAACTTTTCTCAACATAGGGAATATTACACCATTGCTAACAAAAACTTAATACACCCACTTTCACAATAAAAGTCCCAACCCAACCACAGTAGCAAAATAGGCATGAAAAATAAGCAACTGCGACTGCCCCGATAAGGTAGGCAAATTCTAGGAATGTAGCTATTAGATAGGTTATAAAACAGGCTACAAAGGCTCAAACGGGCTAAACATAAAAGAACTCAATAATAAGGGTATCAAGTCTTTCTTGCTATGTGAGGCTTATTGAAGGATAATAATCGCCTTTCCACATGTACTTTATCAAAAAAATGCGTTAAAGTATCAAGAAGCTAATGTCACACTTATGCAATTTAATATTACATATCCACAAAGAGTACCACACTCAGAGACCTAATTAATGACAATGAGACCAGTTTATTAATGTTCGTGGCCTATGAAGCTCTAAAGACCTCAGAAATTTAAGTGGTTTACCAACAAAATATATCAAATCTACTTAGCAAATGGCATGTCAAATATTGTCAAGACTAGATCATTGAGCGTTGTTCTCGGAATAACATGTCAAAACAATGTACATGGATGACTAAGAAGGGATTCAAATGCAAAAGTAATGAAAATTATCATCATTGTTATTTAATTTCATCAAGACTCGACCTAATAAAATAAATAACATTTTTTAGGATTTTTGGTATTTTCATTTTTTTTTGGATTTTTTTTATTACACACAATGCACTAAATAAACACACGACATAAATAAAGACTCCTCCCCCAAACCTAAATGTCACAATGTCCTCATTGTGACGATAACGACACAACAATCACATAACAAATCCAACAACAGCAACCTAAAGGACACATCTAACAAGCAAAAGGGAAAGGGAACTAAAACTAACAGCCAAAGAAAATATAAGAAAAGTAAATATAAGGATAGATAACACCTGATGCATAGACATAGACTCCCCCAAACCAGCTGCAAAATGGGGGATGTAGTGACGAGTTGTCACTATTGCTCATCCTCACTTGTCATATGAATGATCTCATCATAATCCTCATCCTCATCAAGAATGGCATGGAGCTCAGGATCATCTTGACGAGCACCAAACGTACTCGCCCTATCACCACGATGACCCCTACCAAAAGTAGGAGCTAAGAAACCACCAAATGGCTCATCAGGACGAATAGGTGTATAGAACGGCCGTCCAAGATAACCATAATAATGACTAAACTGATCCGTCCATATCTTCCTCGTCACCCCATAGTTTTGGAATACACCACTATCATCACCTGGACCCCTCCAGTAACTCAGGGATGTCAAAGGAGGTGGGGGTGGAACCGTCCCAAGTGAGGCTCTCTCCATGTCTTCCCACAGACGCCACATTACCAAATCATTGTTGATCCCCTGATGGATCCTCACCTCCCTCTCAAGAATACGGTCAAAAGTGTAAGATATGTGTAGGAAAGAGGGACCTGAAAACCCGAAGTCTGCAGTTAGGGTGGTGGTGGCTGGGGTAAAGGATCAGTAGAATGTACATGTGGGGGTCAACGACGGCGTACTCGAATCTCCGCCGTAGGTAAAGGAATAAGAAGCTCGGGTGGTAGCAAATAAGTCTCAGGAAGAGGGCAAATCGGAGAATCAACCACCTCCAAATGAGCAATCCTAGGTAAATGCTCAATATTTGGCAAGTTCACCCAAAACCCTCTCTAACATTCCAATAAAACGAATTATTGACGACTTCCAACCAACACAAAGTATGCCTCAAATACTCCTCATCCAAAAGTGGAGGATTAATCTCGGTCATAGCAACATGTTCCCGCCCCTCAAAACCAACCAATCTCCTAGCTAATCTAGTGACAATGGCACCACAATCAAGTGAAGAAGTTCTACCACACATTGTCTTTAGAGCCGCACAAACTATCCCAGGTGCACTAAATGTAATTGTAAGTTTCTTAAACTCGATATTAGACATTTCTAATATCATATAATTAATAGTTTACTCTTAAACTATATGGACCTTATGCATGCATAACAAAAGATTAAGTAAAGAACAATTTCTTACATTGCTTATATGAAATGGGCAAAATATTTGAACTCCTTTCAAATATTGATCTTGAGCTAGTATGATGAGGATGATCTTCCAAGTTTCAAACTAGAAACTCTCCAATAAGTTGCACCCAAGACTACCCTTAATCACTACTAAAAGTAGTATATTATTGTAGTCTCCCCTAAACTAATCTAATAACCTCTTATTACTACACTAGTAATGTTACTAGAAAATATAAACTTCAAGTTCTAGAACTTCTTAAGTTTTTAGTGAGAAGGTGGAGGAAAAATATAGAGAGATAAGCAATTTGCATGAATGAATGAATAATGAGATGATATGAGTTTTATAAGAGGAAACTTGTCCTCTTGTTTGGCTCACATGGACCGGCCACTACACCACATGGGTGGAGTGTTGCCTTTCAATTGTTCTTAACAAGAAAGGTTGAGTGTTGGTAATAGTTTTTGTGCAATGATTATGTCTAATTCTTAATTAGAATAATACACAAAATCACCCTCTTTGTATACTACCATAAAACCGGCGCACTCATTATAAAATGGGTGTCCATTTTATTTTTTGCATTTTGTCATTTGTCACATATGTGACATGTGACATGTGACATGTAACATGTAATCTTTGCTTATAAAAGTGCATTTAAGTCATTTAAATGCAATTTCATAACAAATAAATTAGACTTAACATTTTAAGTCACATTTTATAATTACATGTAAATAAAATGGGTCATCTCAGATTTGGTTAATATAACCTACAACGATTTGTAATTATAATCAACCAATTTTTCTTATCTCAAATGTTTCATAAACATAGTGCATTCTTAGTAATACAACAATTAAATTACTAAAATGAATCTTAATTAATCATATTACAACAAGATATAATTCTCACTTACAATATAAACTTAGTTCAGTTTTAAGGGATTAATTAATCTGTATCGCTATACAATTAATTAATGTTCATGATTAGGGGATTGTCCTTTTGGTGTGACCTCAAGGGATCAACTGATCACCACTGTCATACGACAGTAACGTCAAACTCAATTGAGTCAATCATTACCGATTTATGTTGATCAGATGACTATAATATTCATCATCCCTTTGTATTCTTATTATTGAGATTTAATTATGTGATCGTACTATTTTTGAGGACACTCACTCCAACAATCTCCCACTTGTCCGAGACAAGTGTGCGTCACCAATTCTCTTGTCCTATTACAATCTCTTACTCAATGCAAGGTGTCTTGCAGGTCGTACTTGCATATGATCATATCATGAGTGGTTCCTTCGATCTGGTGAGTAACTGTCTGACCGGAATTATCTACTATAGATACCTTCCGAGCGTGGCCAGGCATTTTCAGCTTAATCCTCCTCGAGTGGCCTTGAGATTTTAAAACAACCCTGACCAGGGGTGGACAATTCATATCGCACTATTCCCTTTGCATAGCCACAGCTCATCATGACCCAAAAGATGTCCATTTGACCCCAGTTACGAAGGTCGTAGAGCATAAATCAAAGTCACTCTGAAACTTTGCCACCTTAGGCGAATAGTCTTTAGTCGAAGAATTGACTCAAAGAGAATACTATAATTGCTCTTACCACAACCAGGCTACAAGAGTTGCCAGAACTCTATAAGCGGTCACTGCCCGACAGATTTTCCCTTACAGTCTGCCTATGTAATCGACTGGTCATCCCTTATGACCCTATGACACTTGAACTTGTCATCAATTGCATCACATTCTAGTCACTTGGAGACGTGATCGGTTCTGTCGCGGTCCCGAAACAAAAATAATTTACCCGGACTAGGCTAACAACATAAGGAATGTAATTAGGGAAGTAGGGTGTCGATCCTCAGGGAGTACGTGTTACTTATGAATTGTTATGGATTGGTTTTCATTTAAAATCGAGTCACTTGAGTTGTTTGTCTGAACTATTAACATAAAATAAAATGACAAGAATATAAATGACGATATGTAAGAACATATATGTAAGTTGCAAAACAAAAAACCCAGAACAGAAGACATACCCGATCAGGTTGTCACGTACCCGATCGGGGAAGTCCTCTGATCCGAATATTGACAACTAATTTCTAACTAAAGACGGTATTTAAATGACAATATTGAAAGTCTAACTAACTAAACTAATTAACCAGAGAATAATAATAATAAAAACTATCTAGGAACGGAAATAAAAAGACGATAAACTAACTAGATAACGATAAAGTAAACTATCTAATAACAGAAATAAAAAGACAATAAAATAAACTATCTAAAACGATAAATTAAACTAACTAATCAAGTTGATATAGTGAAAGAGAAATACATGTAAAACTAATTAAAAGTTTCATAGATACCAATATTAGAATTACTTATGATTGTCTAGGCCTTGTAGCGGTATATTCCTTCCGGATTCGTACCGACCTTTTAGTGGGTCCTAACGTCCTTTCAGCATGGTTAAGTCACTAAACCCCTATTGATAGTCCTAATTCCTATCCCAACTCTCGTCATAAAGATAGAAATGACTAATACAAACAATTGCTTATGGCCACTAAACAAAGTTATAGAATTTTGACAAGACCAAAGGAAGAAACAATTTAGACGGTTCAATTGGTAACTACTCTTCTTATAATTCATTTGACTTGTAAATCATTTCAAATATTACAACTCTATTTATTTTATTTACACAATAATAATTTTACAATATTAGAATTAATCTAATCTATGCGATTATGTGATTAAGTAGATTAGTAAGAAAAAGATGTAAGAAATTAAACTATGAAATACAAATACTAAAGTGATTATGGTGATTATGTTAACAATGATTCTAATGATATTTTTAAGGATTATATGATTAGGTATATTATAAGGTGACATGCTAAATAATACTTTGGTTTTAACTAAATTGATTTTAGGTTGATTTCCTACTAACAACAATATTGTGAAAATGATACTAATGAGATTATAATTCATGGTGGTTAAAATTGCATAAGTAAATAAGATTAGAGAATTACCCTAGTCAATGCATTAAACCTCCCATTTAAGCTCGGATTGAAGAAGAGCCAAGTAACGTCTTCTTGCAGAAATACCCGATCGGGTAACAGGCAATTCGATCGGGTTTTTGTGTAAGTCGTATTTTCCGTCTTTTCATCTTAGGCATGGAATCCTATGCCTTAGTCTTTGGTCAATGCATTACGTTATTGGGCTTGGGCTGATCTTATCTTGACTTGGGTTGAGTTTTCTTCTTAAAGTCCAAAGCCAAAATCCAAATTGAGTCCATTCGAGGAAAGATGTAGCGGAATCGTAATGAAATTGTGAACTGGCTATCATCAATTCCTTGAAAACTCGTATCCTAGTGTCTTTTCTCCATAAAGTAGGAAAATATAGCAAAACCGCTTCATTTCCTATAAAACGAGCCAAAACACGCAAAACAACTAGAATAGCAGTATTAGCTCGTTAATCACTTAGCAAAGTGCATAAATCATATAGAAATCGAGCTAAAACGGGGGATAAATCAATACAAAATATCACTTATCAAACTCCCCCAAGCTAAACCCTTGCTTGTCCTCAAGCAATCATAGCAATCATAACTAGGACAAGGGTAGCTAACGATGATCAATCCATCATACAAATCTCAAAAAGTAAGCTCTAATAAGTAGATGAATCATAAACCCACAGCAACAAGGGCGAAAGAAAAATGCGAAACATGGTTGAGATTTACATAACGGCGCAGCATAGAAAATATTCTTCGGACCTTTTTCAGCTCTTGCATGATCCTTTGACAATGGACTCTCACGGTACACTCATCACTCAAATTTTTGTAAAATAGGAAATATTGGTTCAAATTTGAAGTGACACTCACCTATCTACAACTTATAAGAATGTGCCCGCAGTCTAGTATGGTAGACAATCCGAAATCATTAAGTAAAACTAATCATGATCAAATTATAATGTAAGAAGCACTAGTAAAGTACAGAAGATGCTTGGGAAATTTGGGTAAGAAAGTGGACAAATGTATTTGGTCATGTGGAGCTTAAAGTCAAGCTAGTAATAACCAAATGTGTAGTGGATACTCAATCCAAATCATACCAATTCCCATCGATAATAGTCAAAGCCAAAAGCAGCATATTGGCTTATTAAACATCAGAATCAAGATACGACTTCCCATAATTTTCTTTCTTTTCATTTCATGGAAGCGTTTTTCCTCTTTTCTTTTCTTTTCTTTTCTTTTGAGCTTTCAATTTCATTTTCCATTTTTCTTTTTCCATAATTTTTCAAAGCTCTTTTTTTTTCTTCTTTTTCTCTCTTCCACCAAAAACCCGGAAATCAGTAATCCCGAGACAGCTCACACCAAATGGTGGCATTATCATAACATCGCAAATCATAGAACACCCCTACACATATAGTCGGTTACTAGCTCAACAAGGGTAGGCAAATTTATAATGAAGCTAGAAAGAAGGGTGTTTTTTTTTTTTTTTTTTTGAAAGGTGAACAAGAGATTGAATGGCTTCAAAATGTAGATCATGACAGTAATACTTATAGAAAATGGAATAAAAACCATACTTATGCGTTTTGATGTAACACAGACTATAAGGAGAAACTACTCACTCCTAAACTGGGATCGGGTTCAGATGTACCGACCACTGGAGGCTCTACCTTACAATATGAGTAGCTTGCCAAAGTCAAGATCAAGCTTAATTAAGTCCAAATGCAATTTCCTATCTACTGTGTACAAGACATCCCTATGAATGCACAATTCCTCATAATAAAACGAAACATCAGCTTATAAAAACTACAAAATGAGAAATGTAAGATGGAAATGATCTTTTCTTTTTGTTTTTTTTCGAAATTTTTTTCCTATAAAAACTAAAAAGAAATTAAGAAAACTAAAAGAAAATAAACTAAAAAGAAAACTAAAAATCTAAATGCAATCCTAAATTTAAGAAAACTAAAAGAAAATAAACTAAAAAGAAAACTAAAAATCTAAATGCAATCCTAAATGCAGTTCCTAAATGCAAATCCTCCCCCAAGCTAAAACTTCACATTGTCCTCAATGTGCATGCAATTATAACAGAAACAAACCGAGAAACGGTAGACAGCACATGGAACAGAGAAACGATATGAAATTCTAATGGGAAAAAGGCAAAATAAAACTAAAAATGTGAAAAATAAAGAAAAGGAATAAAATTCTTACAAAATGGCCAGCCTCCCCCAAGCTAGTATAAACAAGGGAAGCTCATCATCAAATCACAAAGGCCACCAGCCACGGCCTCTCCTCTCAGAAGGAGGTGGCTCGGGTTCGGATCCAGAAGCATCTGCATAGTGGGTATCATCTGCAGAATGATAACTACCACGAGAAGAAAAGATCCCGGTTGGGTTGCTGGCTCCAAAGGTTTGATACTCCTCCACTTGGTGATCAGGAAAATCACCTCCATACCCTCCAAACCTCTCTACGCCATAGTCGGTTCCACAATAATCCGGTCCGGTTCGCGGCACACCTGCACCATAAGCAGCACCATACCTCCCCTCGGGCCAAGTATAAAAAGACGGGTGGGGGCCCTCGGGTCTAATCACACCTTGCCTAGCAAAGTGGTCATATATGGGGTGCAAAGCAAGCTGTTGGTCGGACTGAATTCTATTGACAGACAATGTTAAAGCTTCAAACATGGCGGCTACATCGCCCTCAGCATGGGTCGATTGAGAGGATGATCCAACCTCAGGGCGGCTGGATCTAAGCTGAACAGGGGGGTCAATGGGAGTAATATCCCCAACAGGGAGGTAGTAGGTAGGTCGAGGTAAGATAGACTCACCCTCTTGAAGTGGAGGTCGCTGCCGAAGAAATGGAATTTGCTCTAACTCGGCGATCAACTTGACCGAGTCACGGCCAGCAATCCTCCAAATCATATGGGGGTGAGAAGCACGAAACCAGTTGAGCTGAACAAAGTATGCATAATCTAACCCATTTCCCATCTCGGTGGGAGGTGTAGTCAATGCCTGAAGGTCGGTGGTGGCTTGGTTAAAGCCACAAACTCTCATAGCTAAGTGAGTGATAAGACCTCCATAGACAATGGCTGTGTTCTTAGGATTAACAGCTTTGGTCAACTGAACAGCAAAATGATACGGTACACTAACAGACCATGGTACACCACCATCTACATTCAAAAATCCTCCTAACATTTCTAACTCTACTCGTCTCACCAAATGAGGTTCAGCACGACCCAAAAAGGTCCATCCCATGAATCTTTGCCAGATTCTAATGGCGGGATGATGTATATGTTGGTGTGGGATGTGGTCCCAACGAGAGACAGGGTAAGTCGAAATAGCACTCCAAAGCAGGCTAACATCAAAGCTTTCCGGAGGTGAGATAACAGTGTTTGCAGTGGTGAGACCAAAATAACTAGCAAAGTGCTCCAAGTTCATACTATAATCATCATTGAACAAACGAAACCGAACTTGGGGCATAGTGTTTCTATTTCTAGACCGATGCAACTCAAATAAGCTCAAAAATTCAAGAGTTAATTGGGGGAAAGTCTCATAGCTAAAGTTCATGCTAGCACTCATACTTAGACCCCTAAACAACACTTTAACATGCTCAAGAAGTTTCATATGCCTTAAAGAAGAAACGTTGAGGAACTTAGTAGCCCTCATACCTTTGCTTTTAAGTACGCACCATTTTTGCCATTGCTCATGTGAGCTAAATTGTACATCCGGGAAACTAGGATCATGCATAGCATTCCCTTGATTCTCGGGTTGTTCATTAGCATCAAGCATTTCAATATCCTCCTCTTGTGCTCTACTACTCTCTCCTTGAGTGGAGGTTCTTGCCCTCTTTGATTTCCTTAGTAAAGGTGCCATTTTCTACAAATAACTAGTATTAAAACACTTCATTTGTAAACACAAGTGGATAGCATAAGTGTTAGAATACTAAGCCTTAAGCACAAATTCAAGTATAGTGACCTTAGTAAAACATTGTCATGCTATCTTTAAGCACAAATGGATGTTATAAGCATAGCAATATGTTAATTAGGTGAGCAACATATACTTGAATCATGAATTTGGCTACTTCCTAAGGTACTAATGCTAAATTATCATAATAAGACCATAAGTTCATAGTATAAGGCATGAATTCAAGCATCATACTATCACTTTAAACAAAAGCTCTTAGCATAAAGTAAAGATGAGCATCCAAATTAGCAAATAAACATCCAAATCAAAGTAATCATCCTAATTAATCACTAGAATTCACTCTATAGCATGTAAGAATCATTGGAAATCCAATTTAAACAAGTTTTACAATCAAAATCAAGAACCCCCAAATTGGAGTTAGGGTTTGTTTATGTTGGATTTCTGAAAAATATAGAGAGATTGAAGTAACTAAAGTAGAAATAACTTACTTGATGATGATTAGTAGTTGCCCTTGATGAACTATAGAAACAAATTTTGCAAGAATAGACTAAGAATTGAGGGTTTTGAGAAAATTTCAGCTTTTAGATTGAAGAACACGAGTATAAGGTAGTAAGCAAAAGGGTAGCAAATGGGTTTTATAGAAGAAAATAGAGTAAAACACGAAACAGACCATTTACCCGATCGGGTAGACATGGATCCGATCGGGTAAACCTGCTGATCCGGTTTTTGTTTCTATTTTCTTTGCCACTTGCTCTTACCTTTTGGCTATGTCCTTTCACATACTTACTAACCTTAGTGGTCTTGACAACTTGTGCCAAGGATAGCTTCGTCTTGTCTCAATAGGTCCTCCGATTCTAAGTACGAAAATCTATTGACGAAATATGCATAATAACAAGTAAAACGAAGAAAGTGTTCCTAACTATTACAACATAAAATCCAAAAATAGAGTCCAAATATAATAGTCCAAAATAAAAATCATTGTCTAATAAGTAAAAGAAAAAGAATGCATAAAGAAAAAGAAAAAGAAAAAGACGGGTTGCCTCCCGACAAGCGCATTTTGAGTCATGCTAGACTTTGTTGTTCTATCCCTCCTTAAGCCTTATGAAGGGATTTTAGCTCTTAGTAGCTGGATTCGTCCTTGAAGTTTCCACATTTACCTTTTTTTTTTTACCAACACCCATGGCAATCTTATTCTTCATTCTGGATGGAGTTCTTACCCTTCCCAAAAGGATTCTCGAAAGGTTTATCACCAATTGTGACTATCAATGGTTCTTCACTTTCTTGGGAGGTTTGGCTCGAACTCGATAGGGTCAACTTATCTACTCTCTTTTGAAGAGACAAGATGGTTGAAGTAAGTGAGCCTAAGGTAGAACACATGGATTCCTGGGTTTGACATACTTCTCTCAACTTGGCATTTACTAAACCGTTTTGAAAAGACGAGTATGGTGGAGTACGAGTAGATTGAGCTTGAAAAACTCGTGGGTGAAAAGGGTTTAAGGTTGTGAGTTTGTTCCCACATCGCTGAGGTATATGCCCAATCCCACCACAAAGTTCACATGGTGTTGTAGTTGAGGTAAATGGGTGAAAAACTTTGGGGTGATTTGAGGTACTTTTTGGGGTGGTTTCTCTGGATTGGTTAGGACAAGCTAGGAAAATGGTAGTGTCATTTTCATTTGAAGTTTCCACTCGACTCTTCTTTCGCTCTCCCCCATTGGGTTGTGAACCTTCCCCTCTTTCATTTTGTGATTTATTTGATAGGTTTGATAAATTGGTTCTAAAACTACGGTGAAAAGCGACGACAATCTCTTCCCACTGCATAGGTCTTGTGGCTTCTTTTAAGCGACGGGTGAACCACCATTTGGCTTCTCCCTTTAGTGATAAAGGAAAAAGTGCTTCTCTAATTTCATTTTGGGTGATTCCCTCCCTCACTATGTTTTGACAAAACTCACAAAAGGTTTGAAGACGATGAGACGGGTTTTCGTCTGGTTTTCCTCTAAATTGGTTACCCTCGATGAGAGCAATCAAAGTCAAATGGACCCTTAGGATCCCACTGGCAAGCTCAAAAACCCGGTACCTTGGATCTTCTCTAGTTAGCACCATCTTATCAACCTACAAGAAAAACACAAAAGATAAAGTTAGAAATGAATTAGGTACGGTTGCACCTAAAAATGGTAGAAATAAAAACCAACAATACATAAATAAACAAAACCGTGCTCCCCGGCAACGGCGCCAAAATTTGATCGGTTCTGTCGCGGTCCCGAAACAAAAATAATTTACCCGGACTAGGCTAACAACATACGGAATGTAATTAGGGAAGTAGGGTGTCGATCCTCAGGGAGTACGTGTTACTTATGAATTGTTATGGATTGGTTTTCATTTAAAATCGAGTCACTTGAGTTGTTTGTCTGAACTATTAACATAAAATAAAATGACAAGAATATAAATGACGATATGTAAGAACAAATATGTAAATTGAAAAACAAAAAACCCAGAACAGAAGACATACCCGATCGGGTTGTCACGTACCCGATCGGGGAAGTCCTCTGATCCGAATATTGACAACTAATTTCTAACTAAAGACGGTATTTAAATGACAATATTGAAAGTCTAACTAACTAAACTAATTAACCAGAGAATAATAATAATAAAAACTATCTAGGAACGGAAATAAAAAGACGATAAACTAACTAGATAACGATAAAGTAAACTATCTAATAACAGAAATAAAAAGACAATAAAATAAACTATCTAAAACGATAAATTAAACTAACTAATCAAGTTGATATAGTGAAAGAGAAATACATGTGAAACTAATTAAAAGTTTCATAGATACCAATATTAGAATTACTTATGATTGTCTAGGCCTTGTAGCGGTATATTCCTTCCGGATTCGTACCGACCTTTTAGTGGGTCCTAACGTCCTTTCAGCATGGTCAAGTCACTAAACCCCTATTGATAGTCCTAATTCCTATCCCAACTCTCGTCATAAAGATAGAAATGACTAATACAAACAATTGCTTATGGCCACTAAACAAAGTTATAGAATTTGACACGACCAAAGGAAGAAACAATTTAGACGGTTCAATTGGTAACTACTCTTCTTATAATTCTTTTAACTCGTAAATCATTTCAAATATTACAACTCTATTTATTTTATTTACACAATAATAATTTTACAATATTAGAATTAATCTAATCTATGTGATTATGTGATTAAGTAGATTAGTAAGAAAAAGATGTAAGAAATTAAACTATGAAATACAAATACTAAAGTGATTATGGTGATTATGTTAACAATGATTCTAATGATATTTTTAAGGATTATATGATTAGGTATGTTATAAGGTGACATGCTAAATAAAACTTTGGTTTTAACTAAATTGATTTTAGGTTGATTTCCTACTAACAACAATATTATGAAAATGATACTAGTGAGATTATAATTCATGGTGGTTAAAATTGCATAAGTAAATAAGATTAGAGAATTACCGATAAGGAAAATGAGTATATAAGAATGAAAGTAAGAACAAATACCCAATAACAAAAGCTAAGTAAACACTAGCGAAATACTAAGAAAACTATAAAAACTTGTAAGAAAGTGTGCTAAAAGAAATGATAATAGATTATTAGATTATTGTAAGATTGTGTGTTTTTATGCTTGGATGATCATAGGCTTTTATAAGGCTGCATGGCTGCTGATCCTCTTGCAAATTCGTACCCTAGTCAATGCATTAAACCACCCATTTAAGCTCGGATTGAAGAAGAGCCAAGTAACGTCTTCTTGCAGGAATACCCGATCGGGTAACAGGCAATCCGATCGGGTTTTTGTGTAAGTCGGATTTTCCGTCTTTTCATCTTAGGCACGGAATCCTATGCCTTAGTCTTTGGTCAATGCATTACGCAAGTGGGCTTGGGCTGATCTTATCTTGACTTGGGTTGAGTTTTCTTCTTAAAGTCCAAAGTCAAAATCCAAATTGAGTCCATTCGAGGAAAGATGTAGCGGAATTGTAATGAAATTGTGAACTGGCTATCATCAATTCCTTGAAAACTCGTGTCCTAGTGTCTTTGCTCCATAAAGTAGGAAAATATAGCAAAACCGCTTCATTTCCTATAAAACGAGTCAAAACACGCAAAACAACTAGAATATCAGTATTAGCTCGTTAATCACTTAACAAAGTGCATAAATCGTATAGAAATCGAGCTAAAACGGGGGATAAATCAATACAAAATATCACTTATCAAGACGTCACCTCATATAAGCAACTAGGGGACAATGCTATGTTAATCCAGTCCACTTTAATGCGGTTCAATAGTTGTCTCTACAACCCATTTGGATATAACAAAGCACAAAAACGAGTTTTAGAAACTCAAACGATAAATGTGATTATCATATATGAACAATCAACACAATGTTATTGCTTCATATCATATAATCTAAAGTTTATTTCGTCCGTGACAATTCATGACGATCTAA
>JAIUZE010072880.1:0-16353 GCA_022085475.1 Heliosperma pusillum
TTTATCTAGAAATGGTAAGTCAATACTTGACTAATTCTACCCTTAGAACTCTTGGTTGACGGATTTCAACTAAATCCATCTCCTAGTCCCAAGATAACGCTTATCTCGTTGAGTCCAATCCAATTTTGGCTTGTGATCGCATCACCCTACTTACCCGAGGTAAAAAGGGACCCACGAGTGTGGTAGCCCTAATGAACACGGGGTTCATAGGTGCTTCAATTGGTAAGGCTAAATCTCAATTTTGTAAGTTATGTGAGAGATCTTGTCAATTTAGTTATTAATTACCTATAAGCGAACTAAGTCGGTGAATTTTGAATAACTTTGAATTGACAATCGCGAAATAAAGATGCATGTTGGCGATTTTGGCATGTGCGGAAAAACATAAAGCAAGCAAATAATAAATCCTAGTATGGCCACCTAGCTAATCTAATTAACTAGTAGATTACAAAATCGGAAACCAACTCCTTGGCCCCTTGCCTCTTCATGAACATACTTCAAAAGGGCACCGTCTTTTGGAACACCGACTTCGTGAATCTTCGTCTTCATAATAATTAATTACAAAGGATTCAAATAAAATTCCTATTATACATTTGATCTAAAAATGAAATTAAATTATTACAAACGGAGATACGAGATCGCAAATAAAATTACAACCGAATCAGTATTCCCTTACATTACGGGTAATACCGATTAAAATAATCTAGGCCATACTAGGTACAACTTGCATTAAAAATTAAATAAATGACATTCATTCATTCAAAAATAAAATTATAAATAAAATTCAGGAAAAATATGCCAAAATCGCCCTTGATACTTATCATGCTCATTCTAGCTCGGTTTTATGGATTTTATCGATTTTTAACCATTAAAAATCAATAATCAACACTTAAATCGTATTTAAACTCAAACTAATTATCTTAACTTATTAAGAACTCAAAATTAGTCCCCACTAATTTTGTTTATATTTTATTAGTTTGAATTGATCGTATTTGCTAAATATAGAGGTTTAATCATATCATTTATGAAATAAACCCAAAATAAAATATAAAACTCATAAAAATTTGAAACCAAAAATTTTTTTACATTCTGGAACATTTCCAAGAACTCCAAAAACCAGAAAAATTTGCCCAAAAATTTTGAATTAATTTTATGAACAAATAACCTTTTATTCAACGGTTTTATCAAATAAAAACCATTAAATATAGTACCATACTGACACAAATTGTAAAATTTCACCAAGATGATATAAATCAGATTATAAAATGTACCAAAAATTTTCAAGACCAGAAAAGAATGTTTAAATTTTATGAACATAATAATCTCACTTTATTGACTTTTATCTCATAAAAATCAATAATCATGCAAAACTTAATTAAAAGTCACGAAACTTTACATACAGTATGTACAACATGCATGTGAGATCATATACAAACTTCATTGCCAGAATCAACATGCAACTATTTTTAGTTAACTTTTAACATAAAATATGCATATTAACATGATTTAAAGGCCATAAATCAAAATAAATAGCAAATTAATCCCTAAAACCACTAAGTTTGACCACAACCATATTGAGGTCAGTAGATATGTATGCAAATCAAAAATTTCGTACAAACCAATTTTTAAAACAAATTTTCAAGTTTACCCAAGTTATCGTATAACTCGATTTTAATGCTTAAAATCGACATGCATGTAACAAAAGAGCTCTGATACCACATGAAAGTCCTAGACCTCTAATTAGACTCCTATAATTAATTCATTAAATTACATTAACTTAATGATTTAGGATCTGGTTATCATGCATGCAAATATAAAAGCATAAAAGAAAAGATATGACGAAAACATCCTTACTTTGGAAATTTTCGGTTCAATATGGGCACAATAAAAACTCCTTCTTATTGTTCTTGAGCATGAAATTAATGGATGATCCTCCATAAAACAACCTCCAAAGTAGAAGGTCTCCTTGTTGTTGCACCCAAGATTAAACCCAAATAATCTTACCTTATTATTAACTAGATAATAAGTAAGACATTATACTACTAATATTATTGTATTACTATACTAGTAATATGACATGAATATTAGTTTGCATGTGAGTTTTAGAGAGATTTTGGAGGTTTTTAGAGAGAAGAAGGAAAATAAGCAAAAATGAAGTTAAGTAGTGATCAAATAAGAACAACCATTGTCCTTAAATAATGGCCTTTTGGCCGGATCCCATGAGCTCAAAATGAGCCTTATTTTGCTTATTTTAATTCTCATGCAAATAGGTAGTGTGTAGGACTATTCATGATCATGTTCATTTGTCATATCATGTGTTGTAGTTTGTATAAAGAAAACAACCATCATTATGTTTTCCACTACACTATTTCGGTCCACATGATAAAATGTGGTCTATTTTGATTTTTTATATTTGTCCCACAAATACTTATTAATCATATGCTTAATTATCTTATATAATTAAGTGTTAATTTGATCATATAATAATTATATGACTCAAATAAATAATCAATATACACTCAACTTTTAAGTGATATTTAACCATTATATCAATATATAATGGGTTCCACAATGTCCAGTTAATTTATTTTACAACTCTTTGTAAATATAATTAACTAATTACCTCTACCTCAAAATATATGCATAACCTCAACTAATTTAATGAATTAACGATTAATCATTAAATTAAATCTTATTTTATCGTATTAAAATAAGACGTAAAATTTATTCACTCAGTTATCGTATAATTGACTAATAAACTTAAGTGGAATGAGTTCCCAACTCAATCTCCAATAAATAACTCTCGTAACTAAACGTACATATCAAATATATGTAATGCACTAATTAAACTGTATCGTATACAAATAATTAGTATTCTATTTGGGTCTCATCCTATAGGTGTGACCTAAAGAGATCAGTTGATTACCGCCGTCATACGACAATAACGTCAAACTCTAGTCAGCCAAGCGTTATCGATTTACGTTAATCAACTGACGTGGAGCATCAAAATATACTAATCATGCCACGTATATTCCAAATGAGATTTATTATATAAATGCACTATTGTGGAGGACACTTACTCCAACAGGTATTGCTGAACCTTTCAAGAATCTTATCTATATAAGACTCCTTACTGAGTGATAACATCCGTCGTGATCTATCTCTATAGATACAGATCCCCAATATGCGTTGTGCCTCACCCAGATCTTTCATCTGGAAAAGGTTCTATAACCATACTTTAACCGAAGATAAGAGAGGAATGTCATTCCCAATAAAGAGTATGTCATCGACATACAATATCAAGAAGACAATCTTACTCCCACTCGACTTGACATACAAGCATGGTTCCTCGACCGATCGAGTGAAACCATTCTCTTTTATCACCTGGTCGAAACGATGATTCCAACTCCGAGAAGCTTACTTAAGTCCATAAATGGAACGCTTAAGCCTGCACACTTTCTTAGGATTTTTAGGATCAATGAAACTTCAGGTTGTACCATGTACAATTCCTCCTCCAAATAACCGTTTAAGAAGGAGGTTTTCACATCCATCTGCCAAATTTCATAGTCATGAAAAGCGGCAATCGCTAAGATTATCCGAATGGAACGCAGCATAACTACAGGTGCAAAGATTTCATCATAATGCAATCCTTGCACTTGAGTGAAAACTTTTGCCACTAGTCGTGCCTTATAGGTGTCTGGTTGTCCTTCTACAGAATCCTTTATTTTATAAAGCCATTTGCACTGAAGATGTCGTACCTTATCAGGCAAATCAACAAGATCCCATACGTCATTCTCATAAATGGAGTCCATCTCGGATTGCATGGCTTCAAGCCATAGCTTAGAGTCGGAATAGGTCATGACACCTTTATAGGTAGCGGGTTCGTTACTCTCTAAGAGCAAAATGTCATCTCTATCATTCTCCTCGGCCAAACCAATGTATCTGGAGGAATGGAGACTCTACGCGACCTCCTAGGTTCCTGAGGAATATTAACCGTAGCAGAAGTTGAAGGAACATCTTCCTCCATCGGTTGCTCGTTTATTGGTTCTTGAATCTCCGACAGATCGAAGGTTCTATTACTTGACTTGTTCTCGAGAAACTCTTTCTCTAAGAACTTTGCACTAGCCGCTACAAAAACTCGATGTTCGGTAGGCGAATAGAAGTAATGACCAAACATTCCTTTTGGATAACCAATAAAGTATGTCTTGATCGATCGCGGGCCGAGCTTATCCTCGTGTCTCCACTTGACATAAGCCTCGCAACCCCAAACCCGAATAAAGGACAAGTTAGGGACCTTTCCCTTCCATATCTCATATGGAGTCTTGTCTACAGCTTTAGATGGACTTCGGTTAAGTATAAGAGCAGCTGACAAACGAGCAAAACCCCATAGTGAATCAGGTACTACCGTGTGACTCATCATGGATCGAACCATATCAAGTAATGTTCGATTTCTCCGTTCGGACACACCATTTAATTGAGGTGTTAAAGGTGGAGTTAACTGTAATACTATGCCACAATCTTTAAGGTGTTGATCAAACTCATTTGAAAGATATTCGCCACCACGATCTGATCGAAGTGCTTTAATCTTTCTTCCCAGTTGGTTCTCAACCTTATTCTGGAATTCCTTGAACTTTTCAAAGGACTCACTTTTATGCTTCATTAAGTAGACATATCCGTATCTACTCAAATCATCCGTGAAAGTGATAAAATATCTATAGCCGTCTCTTGCGTTGATTGACATAGGTCCACATACATCAGTATGTATGAGTCCTAATAGGTCATTAGCACGCATTCCAACACCTTTGAAGGAAATTCGAGTCATTTTGCCGATAAGACATGATTCACACGTGCCAAATGATTCGTAATCAAATGGGGAGATAGTCCCACACTAGTAGAAAAAATGACATTAGGCTAATAGAAAAGACTACGGTCATTGAAAATAACCGTAGCCTATTACAAAAGGCTACGGTTATTGACAACCAGCCGTAGCCAAATACATAGATAAAAATCAGAGGCTACAGTTCGTTTCTAAAACCGTAGCCAATAGTATTTTATGAAAAATAAAGGGCAATGGTTAATTAATAACCGTAGTCATTTTATACCAACATAAGGGCATAAAGCCCATACCTCTTTACTGTCAAAAATAAAACACAAAACACAACTTATCTTGGACAAAACTTTCTTCAACAATGCTGAAATCAACTTGGTATAGCCGGTAATCACTTCGTTATCGCCACCTCAAATCCACTTTGCTGGATATCGTCACCGACAACCTCCTTGTTTTCGCCGATAGGCAGCTCGTGACCCACAAATACTTCGTCGCAGTTCGTCATTTTCCAGTTCGTAATTAGGTATGATTTCTTATTTCTTATTTTCTTTTATAAGTAATCAAAATTCATCTTTTTTCCGAAGACTTGATTTTGTTTGTAACTGAATTTCGATTTATATCAACTTGGATTTAGGGATTCAATTATTGTTATCATGTTATGGTACAAATTTTAAGGTTTCGGGTTAGGGCTTTTATTTAAATTTCAGCCAATAGGGAGATAATTCATTTTCTTCCGTGGTTAGTTGAGTCAGGGAAATAGCAAATTTCATCTTCTTTCGCTTGGTTCACAGGCTCGAGTTTGAAACTTGAGAAATTGCTTTGAAAGTTCCGTCTTGCTAGCACAATTGCCATGTAACTCTTATGTAAATTTTCATCAATTTTTGTCATTTTAAGGCTTAGCTTTTATGTGTTTTTTTCAACATATGATTAGTTTTTGTTATGTTGGTTCACTAGGGAAGGGCCTAAGGGGACGATGTCATCTAAGGTTAACCAATAAGGTCTGTTTGTTTAGTAATTTAAAAGAGAGAATGGCATAAATAGTCACATATTCGTGGGTGGGAATTATTATTCGCATTGTTTGCTTTGAAAAATACGGATGGATAACTCAGTTCAGCCCATAAGTGTCTCGGGCAATAATAAACTTGACAACGCTCAATCTCATTGAATAAATACTGGTCTTAGTAACAAGGGAGAAATGAAGGAGCGCACTAGAACAATCAGGAAACGAAGGACAGTCACCAAGTCTCATGCATAAAGCACACATAGTTTAAGTCCATTGAATATATTATATATTTTCAAACAGGAAACACTTCTTACTTGCTCACAATGGACGCCTTTCACTTCTTAGACTAAGCTAGGCCAGAATATTCCAGTTGTTAATAAGTAGATTCCGTAATCATTAATTGCACCAGTGTATCTTGCTTTCTGTTCCTGATCAAGCATTTACAGGCGCATCCTTAAAACTGATTTTACCATGGCATTCAGGTCTATAGGACACGCATCCAAGGAGATCCAGGCAATGCAGTTAATATTAAAAACTCTATAATCTTGGAGACCCACTATTCAGACAGATTGCAGCCAGGAGACGTCATTTCTTGTGAATTTGCAAGGTAAGTCCAATCGTCTTTGTGTACTCATTGAAGGTAATACATGATAAATCAAAATTGGACAAGTGTTATAGAGTATTAAGCTCACTATTTGGAGTTGGGCCTAAAAAAATGTTGATGAGTGAAATCAATTATAATGATGCTGATGCTGATGCTGCTTGAATCATAGAGAAAATTTGTTTCTTCAGTCAATGGATCCTAGTTGAATATGCTTATTTTTGTAGCTTTAAGTATTGATGTTGATTTGTAGCAGTTGTATTTTTAGAATGGTTCTGTAATTAATTATAGTCTTACTATAAAAACTAAACATTTACCAAAATCGTATTTTAGAAAATATTTTTTTTTAAAATTTTAATTGAGAAACGGCTACGGTTGTTACAATAGAACCGTAGCCTTTTATCAACATAAGGCTACGGTTTAATTATAATAACCGTAGCCAAAAGTCATTTTAGGATACGGTTTCTAACCATAGCCATAAGTACTTGATCTAAGGCAACGCCTTGATTTACTACGGTTGGAGAGCCGTAGCCAAAAGTCTTTTTTAACCATAGCGAAAAGCCATTTTTGTGCTAGTGCCATTCTCAATGAGCTTCTTTACACGTTTTTCATTTATGTGTCCCATACGACAGTGCCATATATAAGTTTGATCTTTGTCACCAACCTTTACTTTCTTATTATTCACATGTAATATGTCTATGGTTTGATCTAAGATATAAATGCCATTTATGGAAACTGCTTTGCCATAAACCATTTCATTCAAAGAGAAAATACAGATATTGTCTTTAATTGAAAATGAAAAACCGTCTTTATCAAGCACGTAAACAGAAATAATGTTCTTAGATAAACTGGGTACATAGTAATAGTTATATAAATACAACTCAAATCCACTCGAGAGTTGGATTACATATGTTCCCATTAAGACTGCAGCAACTCTTGCTCCATTCCCGACTCGCATGTCCACATCACCCTTTGCGAGAGGTGTGATGTTTTTTAGGCCCTGCAAATGATTACACAGATGAGAACCACAACCTGTATCAAGTACCCAAGTTCTGAAACTTGCATGGTTAATCTCCATCATAGGAATATAAGATGACATACCAACAGGAGTGACGCGGCCTGCTTTTATTTCCTCACGATACACGGGACAGTTCCTCCTCCAATGCCCAGTCTTGTGGCAATGGTGACACTCAATGTCACTGTCCTTGCTCTTTGCCTTGCCTTGTGAGCTACTAGTCTCACCAGACCCACTCTTACCCTTTCCTGACTTCTTAAACTTTGACTTCCTTACAGTTAGGTCGCCGTGAGCCTTGCCCTTACCTTTGTTCTTGTTGGAAATCATGAGAACATCTTGCTTCATGCTCCCACTCAATTTCAGATCCTTCTCGGCCTGTACGAGAAGTGAGTGTAGCTCATGAGGACTTTTCCTCATGTCATTCATGTAGTAATTTACCCTGAAAAGGGCAAAACCATCATGAAGTGAATGAAGCATAGGGTCAATGACTATGCTCTCACTGATTTTGAAATCAAGTGCCTCCAGTTTCTCGACATTCTCAATCATATCAAGAATGTGTGGGCTAACCGCTTGGCCCTTCTGGAGTTTCGCCTTAAAGAAGCGACAGGTATGCTCATAAGTAACGATTCTCGGTGCTTTTGAGAATTCGTTAGTAAGCGTGGTGAAAACCTTATTTGCATCTTGGGCAATGAAGCGTCTTTGCAAATTGGTTTCCATTGCAAAGATGAGTACGTTCTTTATCGCACCTGCTTCCATAATGAAGTCACTATAAGCAAGTTACTCGTTAGCTCTTGCATTGGGGCCTGGGTTTAGCGGTATTGGCTCAGTCAAGTACTTGAGCTTGCTATCAGCAATGATAGCATTCCGTAATGCCGCCTCCCAGTCCGCAAAGTTGGACCCGTCATTCTTCAGTCGCGTGGACTGATTCATGTGGTCCATGAAAGTTTTAAGCCAGGACTCGCGTGCGAGTGTGGCACTTGGCATAGGGACATCATTATGGCCAGCCATTTGTTATAAGCAGTATTATAAATATAAAACGAATTCTACACTGCGAAAAAGAAGAAAAACATAATAAGCATACTCATCGATATGAATTAAGTCTAGTGCAAAACTTGTTTAATGCGAAGATTCAAGCAGTTATACAATTGACCTCCCTTAAAAATTATATAAATGATCCCAAGACTCAATTATCTATAAATTGATAAGCCAACCTCTTGGCTAATTCTACCTTTAGAATTCTTGGTCGATAAATTTCTATCTTTAGTCCATCATAAACACGAGAAACTCTTCGGATTATAATGTTGAGGTAAAATAAGTCAACACATACTACTTACCCAAAGTAGAAGGGGTCATATGGAGAGTAAGGTCCTATATGCCTACCGACGAAGAAGGGATTCATAGTAGTTTGGCTTATAAAGACTAGTCTCAATTTTTAGGTTTTAGAGGAAGATCCCATCAACTTTATTTTAATTCATTTTAAGTGAACGAATATCTAGCATGCGATAATGAATAAGCTAAGATGATGGCTTAAAATTCGTGTGACATCTTTATGTCCATGATAACTAACATCCAAACTATATGAGTCAATTTTCATGCATTTTTAGTAGTAGGTGATTTGGTTTAGGTGGAATATGATGCACTAACTATCATGTGAAGAAATGCAACAAAAACGAAAAATACGTAAAATTACAAAGTCCTAGTGTGGCCTATCTACCAAAATGAACAAAATACAACTTTGGAATCCATCCATAATTGAACCCGAAAAGCTTGTCTTGATGTTCCATCTTAGTCCATGTAGCCGGAGTGACCAATCCGATCTCCATCTTTAGTCTTCTCAAATTACATTTAATAAATTACAAAATATAAACCTATTTACATTCTAATTTAAAAACATAATTTCAAAGAAAACAAAAGAGATTCGAGATCTCAAAATTACTTCAAGATTTTGTTTCCGTCATTACGAAAACATAATCAACTAGGGCCACACTAGGTAATACAAATTACAACCAATTGCAAAAATATGTAAATAAACCATTCAACAAATCATTCAATAAAATAAAATGCATCAACAATAAATTAGTCATTCAAGACATAATTCGATAATTATGTAGAGTAATTTATCCAAACCACCTATTTTAAAATGATCAAAATTATGTGACAATTCCTAAATTACTCACAATAATTCCAATCAAACATAATCCAATTTTAATTCATATTATCGTATAATATGAATTAATCCAACATTATTTTAAACCATTTTAAAATAATTGGGTATCCAATAATTATGAACTTTTTCACAACAATAATCATACATTATCATTATAATGCATCAAAAAATTTTCGGCCAAATTAAAAAAAAAACAAAAAAACCCGAATCAAATTTTTTTTTTTATAAAACAGCCACGTTTTTTTTTGTTTTTATAAAATAATACATACAAATTAAACATTTTAATTTGATGTTCCTAATATTACAAGATCGGTACAATTATCAACATTTAATCATTATTAAACATTGATACAAACTAGATGATTCAATTTAACATTTTAAAATGAATATCTAAATCATGATTAAATCGATTATCTTAATATTCGACTAATCATAATTGATTAGAACATCATTAAAATTAATGAATCATGATGCAAAACAACAATTTAACATCAAGTATGCCGAAAATATATAGCAAAAACAAATGTTTATAAAAATTCAAAATAATTTTCATTTACATTTTAATTTAATCCTTATTAAATTAAAACATCTACAAATTTATCATATTGTCATCTTAACATTTTAAAACAACAATATCAATAAATCAAAATGAAAACATGGCTAAAAAAAAATTTAACACGGCTGGAAAAAGATTATTTGAGCCGAAACAAAAAAAAATTTCAAAAAAACTTTAATATAATATTTCATCATTTATGAAAAATCATATAAAATAATTTCGTAGCCTATGCTCTGATACCACTTGTGAGAAGTATCGGTATATTTCATCATGAAATTTAAGGATTATAACGAAATCATAATATATGAAATGCGAGTCATAAACGAAATGCATAATATAAAACATAGAGATTAGAATCAACCTCAGGTCCTAGAAATATGGCCTAAGAACAAATATCGAGATCGATATTCTCCTAATCGTTGCACCCAAGATGCTCCGAGAAATGCTTTTTTCTTCTGCTAGAATGAATACAAAAAAATTACTAATAATCTTTTGTGTGTAGTAATGATAAGAAATGTAGAAAAAGAGATGATAAAATTGTGATTTTTTTTCTTTTCCTCTCCCTTTAACCGTCCAAGTCAAGTGGAGAAAAAAGAGGAGATATTCCCTCTTTTTTTTTCTACTTGTTGTTTAGGTTGTTAGCTTTTTCATTTTAATGTATAAAATGTGTATGTATCATTATTGTCATTTATGTTGTCATATATTAATAAGTCCATACAACATCTTTTAGTCGATTTATTAATATCGGTCTGACATCATTTATTATGACAATATCGTATAATATATACGTCAACTATAAATATCGTATATTTATAATTTGCTAATTAAATATAACAGTTTATATTTAATTACAAATTAACATTTAATTCGTTTAAGCTTACATTATTTAATCGTATTAAATAATTACATTATATACATCAATTAGATATAACAGTTTATATTCAATTACGAATTAACATTTAATTCGTCTCAGCTAGTATTATTTAATTGTATTAAATAATCGTATCATCATTACATTGACTAACCTTTTAGTCATATACATCGACTAACCTTTTAGTCATATAAGGCATCAATATGATTATATTTTTCATATAATCATATCTCTCAAACACATCCTTTAAGTGTGACTTTTAGGGACCAGTTGATCACCGCCATTTAAATGACAATAACGTCAAACTTCTAGCAAGCCAACCGTTATCAATAAACGTTAATCAACTGATAAGAATACTAAGTATACCCTATGAACCTGTAAGAGATTTATACACGTTATCACACTAACTGTGGAGGACACTAGCTCCAACAACTCGTCGTTGACGACGACCACCCTCCCACCAATAACGACGACATATCTAGCTCCAACAACTCGTCGTTGACGACGACCACCCTCCCACCAATAACGACGACATATCTAAGTACCTTGATGACACCCATTATTTATCCCATGTTTTCTTTTAAATCTTTATATTCCTCCACCCTTACACATTACTCTTACTCAGAGCTCACACCACCCCAATTACAACAAAATTTGTCAAAATTAGGGTCTCCTCGTCGACTAGAAAGAAAAATGTCGGAGGCAAAGAGGCTTAGTCGAGAGGAAATATGATAAAAGAAGCTATATACAATAAACTTTTGTAAAACACCGATAATAGTGACTTTCCGGGATGAAAGGGCGAGAGAATGATGGTGTTTGTCGGAGCTTTGGTAGTGGAATCAATTGGTGTGAAAAAAAGTATGAGAAAAAAAAAAGTTAGTAATAGTGCGCGAAAAAGTGGTTCAATGGTGTGATATTGTATAGTATATCCCATGATATTGTTTAGTATAACTTGTGATATTGTATCATGAACTCACGGACTCAAAAAGAAAGGGTGGACTCACGTGATCCTAATTCTATATATATATATATATATATATATATATATATATTATATAGATATATATATATATATATATATATATATATATATACAAATCTTTAAATAACATAACAGTTTTGATGTACTATACCTATATATATATATATATATATATATATATTATAACATTAAATAAATAAATTAAATTTAAAGCAGAGTTAAATAAATTAAACGGAATTTATTTATGTTCGTGCCTCAAAATTAAATACCGCGCGCGCGTATCTCAAAAATTAAAAATAACACACAATCTATAACAACGGTTCTTTATAATACTACCGTTGTTATTACTTTCAACAACGGGTCATACGAAAGAAACCGTTGTCATTGTGTTTATTAGACTTTTCATTTGGGCGCATTTTGGTGAAAATATATAACAACGGGTATACTTTAACCGTTGTCATTACTCTATCACAACGGGTTTTTTTATTATAATCGTTGTCAATAGTTTCTCTTAATAAAAAATAATTTACAATCCTATAGAGCAAATTAAACACACAAATAATTTACAATCCCATAATCATCATCATCATCATCCTCGTTTACAACACAAACAAACAAATCTTTTTGTTTATTATCATCATCATCCTCCTCGTTCTCGTTCTCTTTATCATCATCATGCTCGTTCTCTTTATCATCATCCTGTTCGTTCTCATTATCAT
Source organism: Heliosperma pusillum (assembly GCA_022085475.1). Lineage (NCBI taxonomy): Eukaryota > Viridiplantae > Streptophyta > Magnoliopsida > Caryophyllales > Caryophyllaceae > Heliosperma > Heliosperma pusillum. Next base: position 12,740 of record JAIUZE010072880.1, read on the forward strand.
CATCAGGTAATTTTTGTGTTTTGTCTTTAGGGCTTTAAGATTGAAGTTCATCTTTTTTGTTTTTCGTGTCTTTGTTCTCTTTATCGTTCTCTTTATCATCTTGTTTCATTCCTTTTTTAAAATTTTAGAGTTTTAGAATCTCTGCCTGACTCTTTATTTGTTCAGTTACTATTTCATTCCTTTTAAGGTCTTAGGGTTTTAGAACCTCTGCATGCATGACTCTGTTCAGCTACTATTTCATTTCTTTTGAAGGTTTTATGGTTTTAGAATTATCATGGGTGAAAACGGAAAAGAAAAGAAAACAATGATAAGGGGGATAAGCTTGGTGAGAGGGCTCCTTCGCAGTGCCCTGCAACCCTTGCAGCTATAGCGGCAAAACAGCCGCTTAGTATAAAATGGAGTGTGAAAGGTGCTCCTACTGGTCCAAATGCTGGCCATTTATCCACTTGGATTGGAGTTACAACCAGACAGTTTGCGCCTATTGATTTAGATGATTTCAGGATTCTAAATCCTTTATTGCAGAAGTTACTCTTGCTTCGTATAAAGGTATGATAATTTCTTTAGCTAAACAACATTTTATTTTGCAGAAGTTACTCTTGGTTTGTATAAAGGTATGATATTAGACAGCCGCTTATTAGTATATATATAACATGTAACTCAATGCTATGATGATGCAGGAAGCCTTCGATATTCCCGACTGCATGCCATGATAAGTATCTATTACATAAGGCAGGGGCAGCTTTAAGGCAGTGGAGGTGTGACCTTGCCAGTTTACACTTGTATGTCGACAAGGAGACGAGGGAGATGCATAAGAGCCAACCGATAAAGAAGCACCCCATCATCACTCAGTAACAATGGGATAATTTTAAGGCGAAATGAGCTAGTGAAAAGTTTCAGGTTAAGTATCCGTGTCATATGTTTACATTTTTCTGCTTTTATTTTGAGCAATTTCTAAAACTCTACTTAAGGTAGCGTTTAAGTAGCTTAAGTAGAGTTTGGCAACACTAATTTCATTTGAATCACATGATTTGAAAGTTGTAATTTGGAATGATGATTTGGAAATTACAGGGGGTTGGGGTGTCATTTAGAATAAGCTAAATTTAATAAAAAAAATCACAAGATTTCATAAGGAAAAAAGCAACTTAAATAAGTCCATTTCATTGCACATGAATCTCTTACATGATTTTTCTATTATGTCAAATTTTAATCAGGAAGAGTACAACATTGACAACAAACACCAAGCTAATAAATTTCACTAACAAAGCTAATTGCTCAAACTCTTTTTTCAACTCAATAATTTCTTCATTCAAATTATCACTTGAACAATCATCATCTTCATTTGCTCCATTGTTCTTTATTTTTCTACTGATGATAACATGGTGTGATGTCAACCATGTTACAAAGTTATGACACTCCAAGCATTTGAAGTACGCTTTTCTTGGATTGCTAGTTGACCCGGATATTTTAATCACAGCATTCTTACCGCAACGATTCCAAGCTTGATTCTTATATTCAAGACCTTCAATTGGGGTGCTCCTCGAAGAAGATGAATAAGAAGACATAATCAAAAAAGGAAAAAAAACAAGATAGAGATGGGGAAAAAACAGAAGAAAGAAGATGGGTAAATGAGGTGAGACGTAGGATATATGGACTGAAAATATATATAGATGAAACAAAGGGAACATTTTGGAGGGAAAATGAATGTGAAATGGAGGGAATGTGAAATGGAGGGAAAATGAATCTGAAAATGAATGTGAAATGGAGGGAAAATGAATCTGAAAATGCCACATAAGCGTCCTAATAAGCAACAAATAAAAAAACCCTTTTTTTAATTAATGATTTTTCTATAATTTTCAAATTATCTCATCTACTTGCGATTTTATATGATTTGAAGGCCGTTAGTGCCAGAAATCGTGCTAACATTTCAAAGAAGCGGGGGGTATATTATGGTTCTCGAGGCGGTTACAGATTGATAGAAGACAATCTCGTAAGTAACATCTATATATTATATTTTTTTAATCATACTTGAACTTGATACACATGTATACATATATTAGTTTTGAGTTAATGTGTAGGTGTCAAAGGGAGTGACCGACTTGAATCGACACGTAACTTATAAAGAAGGGCACACGCCTAAAGGATCCCGAACCTGTAACAAAAATGATCAGGAAGTCTTGGCCAACACAGTAAGTATTATTTTATTAAGACGAGTTTTTTAATAACTCTATTTTTAATTCTTACGCGTATGTATGTCTGTGTAACACCCGGAAATGTACCCTATTTTTCTAGTAGAAATATTTTACGAAATCTTTTCAGCAAATTTAAGTTTTAATTTAGAATTTAAAGTTTCGAGTCGAATTTAGAATTCCGAGTTCGTATTTGGAATTTCCGCGAGATTCCATGAGAATCCCGTCTTAAGGCGAGTTTGACTTTTCTTGACTTTTAAGTCGTCTTTGACTTTTCTTGACTTTTAAGTCGTCTTTGACTTTTCTTGACTTTTAAGTCGTCTTTGACTTTTCTTGAATTTTAAGTCGTCTTTGACTTTTCTTGAATTTTAAGTCGTCTTTGACTTTTCATGAATTTTGAGCCGCCTTTGACTTTCGTTGACTTTTCCGACTCACCCTTTACTTATACTCCCTCATACTCCTTAACCTAATATTCATTCCACACAACTCAACTCTTCCTTCTTCTCTAAGAAACCATAAAACCTTGCCTCCATTTTCGATCCGTCTTTGAATCGCCGTATCTTCTTCGTTTCTTGTTGAAATTCTCGTAAGTTCGTCTCATTCTTCCCCTCTTGCCTTCCCCTATCCGTATTGGTAATAAAATTACCGTCTTTCTCGCTTTTTAAATTATCCGTCTTTCTCAAGGTGAATGATATTCATCTTTTATTATCTAATTGTATGTAGGTGGAGACTAGGAAGGTTTAGATTCGATTAAAGACGCAAAAAGGTAACGGTGAAGGGTTACTCGATATCATTTACGTGTTTTACATGCTTTATATGCTAGAAATCGTATTTAGAATACGATTAGAAGCTTAGGATTCATGTTATGGATGATGGTTGTTGTTATTTGATGATTGTTGATGATGAATATTGATTGTTGATAGATATTAGAAATGAATTATGAGAATTGGAAATAAAAGGATTTAATTTATGTTGAAGGTTCTCGGGTGAATTGGTCACACATCTCACGGTCGTGAGATGGAATGTCACGGTCGTGAAATAAAAGTCACGGTCGTGACTTGTGCAGTTTCACTGCACTGACCCTTTTTGGTAGAATGATCATATCTCCTTCGTTACTTGCTTGTTTTGGGCTTGTGACCATTCGTTGGAACCGTAAGAGAATAAGCTATCACCTCGACTTGGATATTATGTAATAGAATGTCTAGAACTCTAGATATGACCGTTTGAAGTGAACCCTTATTTTAGTTAGTTTCCAAACTTGTTGTTTTGGAGAGGTATCTATGTTTTCCTATTTATTATGCTTCTTAAACTTGGTCTAATGCTTATGTATCATGTATTGATTCATGTTTATCATAGTTACATTTATATAATGCCATGTTCACATGTTTTGTGACGGTTTTTGGTATATCCCTCTTTTGAGTCGGTTTT
>JAIUZE010072881.1:0-10790 GCA_022085475.1 Heliosperma pusillum
GGGCCTTCTCCCTCCAAAGGTACAACTAAAGCCCTTACCTCCCTCACTTAAGTACTCCTTTTTAGGTGAGGGAGAGACTTATCCCGTTATCATCAATGCTAATTTGAGTGAGCTCCAAGAATTTGAATTATTGAAAATCTTGAAAACTTATAGGGGCTCACTTGGATATAGCATTGACGATATCAAAGGCTTAAGTCCTAATCTTTGCATGCATAGAATAGTCTTAAAGGAGGGTAGTAAACCTAAGGTAGATGGGCTACGTAAGTTGAACCCTAAGATGGCGGAAGTAGTGAAAAATGAGGTCATAAAGTTGCTTGAGGCCGGGATTATCTACCAAATAACCGATAGTTCGTGGGTGAGTCCCGTGCATGTAGTGCCCAAGAAAGGAGGGGTAACTATGGTGGAACAAGATGATGGGACTCTCCTCGCTTCTAGACCCGTGACCGGGTGGCGGATGTGTATTGATTATCGCAAATTAAATGCCTCCACCCTCAAAGACCACTACCCCATTCCCTTTATAGACCAAATGCTTGAAAGATTAGCCGGGCATTCATACTATTCGTTCCTTGATGATTTTTCCGGGTTTTTCCAAATACCCATACACCTGGAAGACCAAGAAAAGACCACATTCACTTGTCCCATTGGAGTTTATGCTTATAAGAGGATGCCCTTTTGGGCTTTGTAATGCTCCGGGGACGTTTCAAAGATGTATGACGGCAATTTTTGCCGATTTTCTTAAGAAGAGTATGGAGGTCTTCATGGACGATTTTAGTGTCCATGGAGACTCATTTGATCTTGGGTTATTGAATTTGTCTAATGTCTTGAAAAGATGTGAGGAGCACAACCTCGTCCTAAATTGGGAGAAATGCCACTTTATGGTGGAGGAGGGGGTTGTGCTTGGTCACATCGTGTCTAAGAGAGGGATAGAAGTTGATATGGCTAAGGTTTCGGTGATATAAAACTTGTACCCCCTACAAATATGAAGGGAGTGAGGAGCTTTCTAGGCCATGCGGGCTTTTACCGACGTTTCATCAAAGATTTTTCTAAAATTGCCAAGCCTTTGACTTCTCTTCTTCTCAAGGACACCCCATTTGTATTTGATGAATCTTGCTTGAGTGCTTTTTGTAGGTTGAAAGAGGCCCTTGTGACGGCTCCCATAATCCGCTCACCGGATTGGAGCCTTCCCTTTGAAGTTATGTGTGACGCCTCCGATTATGCGGTTGGGGCGGTACTTGGGCAAGTCGTGGAAAAGAGGCATCATGTCATCTACTACACAAGCAAGACTCTATATCAAACTCAAGTTAATTACTCGACAACTGAGAAAGAAATGATGGCCATTGTTCATGCCGTAGAGAAGTTTCGGCAATACTTTGTTGGTTCTAAGGTAGTTGTTTACTCGGATCACTCCGCCTTGAGACAATTGTTGGTGAAAAAAGATGCAAAGCCAAGGCTCTTGAGGTGGGTTCTATTACTTCAAGAGTTCGACTTGGAGATTAGAGATAAGGCGGGGTCGGAAAATGTTGTTGCCGACCACTTATCTAGGTTGACCACCGAAGACCATGGGTTGAAGGATGAGAGTGACCCGATCAATGAGTGGCTTAGAGAAGATAGTTTGATGATGATTAGTGGTAAATCACCATGGTTTGCGGACTTGGCGAATTTTATTGTGAGCGGGTTCATTCCGGAGGAGCTAGATGCTAGAGCTAGAAGGAAATTGAAGCATGATTCAAAACGCTACTTTTGGAATGACCCACATCTTTTTCGCAAGTGTGGTGATGGCATGTTTAGAAGATGTGTTCCGAGGGAAGAGGGAATGGAAATAGTGAATATGATTCATAATTCGGCCTACGGGGGCCACCTTGGTACATCTCGCACCATTGCAAAGGTGTTACAAGGTGGTTTCTTTTGGCCATCGATGTTTAAAGATTTCCATTATTTTGTCAAATCTTGTGATAGATGTCAAAGAACGGGGAACATAAGCCAAAGAAATGAGATGCCCCTTAACAATATTCTTGAGATTGAGCTTTTCGATTGTTGGGGAGTTGACTTCATGGGACCATTGCCAAACTCTTGTGGGAATGAGTACATTCTAGTTGCGATGGACTATGTGTCCAAGTGGATTAAGGCCGTGGCTACCCCAAAAAACGATGCTAAAGTTGTCATCAAGCTTTTCAAGAACACTATTTTTCCGAGATTTGACACCCCGAGAGTGGTGATTAGTGACGGGGGTTCACACTTTTGGAAGAGCACTTTCAAGATCTTGCTCTCTTCTTATGGTGTCACTCACAAGACCGCTCTTGCCTACCACCCTCAAACAAGTGGGCAAGTAGAGGTTTCAAACCGTCAAATTAAAGCCGTCTTGGAGAAGACCACAAGCAAAAGTGGAAAGGATTGGTCCCAAAAGATCCCCGATGTGCTATTGGCTCTTAGAACTGCCTTCAAAACTCCTCTTGGCACAACTCCTTACAAGCTTGTCTATGGCAAGGCTTGTCATTTTCCAATCGAGTTGGAGCATAAGGCGTGGTGGGCCTTAAAGGAGATAAACTTTGACATCGACATGGCTGGATAGAGGCGTTTCCTCCAAATGAGTGAACTTGAGGAGTTAAGACTTGATGCCTACGAAAGCTCGAAGATTTACAAAGAGCAAACAAAGAAGTGGCATGACACCAAGTTGGTGGATAAAGATATAAGCGTGGGTGATCAAGTCTTACTCTACAATTCTAGGGTCAAATTGTTTCCCGGGAAGCTAAGGTCAAGATGGTCGGGGCCCTTCAAGGTTATTAACATATCGCCTCATGGTGCATTCGAGCTTTGGAGTGAAGAGGGTGGCAAATTCAAGGTAAATGGCCATAGAGTGAAGAGATACTATGATGGAGATGAGAAAGGCACGGTTGAAGTACTCTTTCTTGGGGATCCACTTCCCGAGGAAGAGTCTTGTTTGTAAGTTCTTATACTTTGATAGGCTTGGTGGAGTTCCTCAACAACCACCAATTTTTGTATATAACATGCATTTTAGGAGTAGTAGTGAAGATTTTAGATTGCATACTCGGCTATCTTGGTCCTTGGAAGAAGTCTTTAGTAGGATTGAAACAATTGTAGTTGGGTTTGGTTCGAAACCGTGTCATTGGGAAAATGTTGATTGAGTCGAGATTGTTGGTGATTTAGGAAATTTTTCTTGTGAACTAGAAGGCGAGGAGAAGAGGGAAGAGTGCTCTAGGCCGGGCAGCCGGCGGCCGGTGTGCCGACCGGCCCAGAGAACTCCAGAAGCTAACTTTTGGAAAATGGAGATTCGAAGAGCAGGTGTTCCAGGCCGGGCAGCCGGCGGCCGGTGTGCCGACCGACCGGGAGCACACGATCATTGGAAAAATTTAAATTGAAAAATTTGCCTTGTGTTCCAGGCCGGGCAGCCGGCGGCCGGTGTGCCGACCGGCCTGGAGCACAAAATCATTGGAAAAATTGAAATTGGCAAATTTGCCTTGTGTTCCAGGCCAGGTAGCCAGCGGCCGGTGTGCCGACCGGCATGGAGCACATCAGAAGTGAAGTTTCAAAAGCAAAGAAATTTTTTCGTCTTGGGTTCCAGGCCGAGTACCCGGCGGCCGGTGCCTAGCCCGGCCCAGAACACATCAGTGTGCTAAATTCAATCCGTCGGCCCTTTTCCCTTCCTCACTTCTTCTTTAATTTTCCTTCTTTCTTTCTCCTTCTTCCTTCAATCAATCCCACAAAAACTCACAAAAATCACCACAAACTCCACTAAATCTCCACTAAACCTCACTATAAACCCACTACACTCCACAAAATCTTCCCACAAATAAAAACCCTCAATTTTTTCCCAAATTTTCCCCAATTTGAATTGATTCTTACTCAAATTCACCATGGCTCAACAACAACCTAGAAAGAGGACTAGGGCTCAACTTGAGGCGGAATTAGAAGCACGACTTCAACAAGTGACTGCGGGAATGGGTCTGGATGACGACTTTCCGGATGTTATCATCAATAGCGACATTGCTAGAGGTAAGTTCCAATGCTTCAAACGCCGTAACCTTCCCCATTCCCGGTTCATTTGTAGGAATTCCATGCGAAATTTTGGCCTTGATACCGTGACCTTAGAAATTTTTAAAGGTTTAGGGATGGGGGAGCTCTACGGCCAGCACTTCCGCACTTACCCCCGTCTTACTTGGGAATTTTTGAGTACATTTAGCCATGATAAGGACCGCAATACATGCATGGTTAAGACGGTTACTTTCCAACTTCTTAATGTTGCTTTTACCATCCCCTTGGAAAAAGTTTGTAAGGTTTTGGGTGTCAAGTTTCACAAAACCTATAAGGTCCCGGAAAATTTCAACTTGAATGATGTTTAGACCGCAATTTCGGGGATGGAATTTGAGAAGGGGGCTAAGAAGCCGGCAAATGCTTGCCTTAACGCTCCTATTCGGATATGGCATAGATGTTGGAATAAGTGTCCTCCACAATAGTGCATTTATATAATAAATCTCATTTGGAATATACGTGGCATGATTAGTATATTTTGATACTCCACGTCAGTTGATTGATGACAGAAGTGCTTAGGCCTTGCCTAGGAAGATTTGTAGTGGTATACTTTGATGATATCCTCATCTACAGCAAGAGCAAGGATGATCATTTGAGGCATCTTGAGGCTGTGTTTGGAATACTTAAGGAGAGTAAACTCTTTGGGAAGCTTGAGAAATGCACCTTCATGACTGAGGAAGTCAAGTTTCTAGGATATGTGGTATCTGGTAGGGGCATTTCAGTTGATCAAGACAAGATCATTGCAGTACAGTCTTGGCCTATCCCTAAGAACATTACAGAAGTAAGAGGGTTTCATGGCCTAGCCTCTTTCTATAGGAGGGTCATTAAAAACTTTAGCACTATTGCAGCACCCCTCACTGAATGTATGAAGAGAGGAGAGTTCACTTGGACTGAGAATGCCTTGCAGGCTTTCAAACACATGAAGAAGCTTTTGTGCAGTGCACCTATCCTCAGGTTGCCAAACTTTGATTGCCTATTTGAAGTTGAGTGTAATGCAAGTGGAGTGGGAATTGGAGCTGTCCTCATCCAAAAGAAGAAACCAGTAGCCTACTTTAGTGAAAAGCTAGGTGGTGCCAAGCTAAACTATTCTACATATGATAAAGAGTTCTATGCTCTTGTCAAAGCTCTGAGGCATTGGAGTCATTACCTGAAGCCCAAGCCTTTTGTCTTACACTCTGATCATGAGGCATTGAAGTACATAGGAGGCCAACATAAGCTCAGTCATAGACATGCTAAGTGGGTGGAGTTCCTTCAGTCATTCACCTTTTCTAGCAAATACAAAGAGGGCAAACAGAATGTGGTGGCTGATGCTTTGTCTAGGAGGTACACTCTGCTATCAACCATGGAGCAAAGGGTTCTTGGCTTTGAGTTCATGAAGGATATGTATCAGGAAGATCGAGACTTTGCAGAAGATTGGTTAGCACAGAAAGAGGGAACAAGGACCATTGATTCACCCTACACTCTGCAAAATGGATTCTTGTTCAAAGGAAACAAGTTGTGTGTTCCCATAGGATCTTATAGGAGTCTATTGATCAAGGAGGTACATGGAAGTGGCCTTGGAGGACACTTTGGGGTTCAGAAAACTGTGGACATACTACAAGATCAATTCTACTGGCCTAAGATGATGGGAGAAGTCCAAATAGTGCTTAGAAGGTGTGGAGTTTGTCAAAAGGCCAAGCGTTCTTTCCAAGCAGGGCCTTACACTCCCCTACCAGTCCCATGTAGGCCTTGGGAGGATGTAAGTATGGATTTCATAATGGCATTACCTAGGACAGCAAGAGGGAAGGATTCTATCATGGTGATTGTGGATAGGTTCAGTAAGATGGCACATTTCATTGCTTGCAAGAAGACTGAGGATGCTGTGAGTGTAGCAGAGCTATACCTTGATGAGGTGGTGAGGTTACATGGAGTCCCAAGGATCATTGTGTCTGACAGAGACACAAAGTTTATGAGCCATTTCTGGAGAACATTGTGGAAGCTACTTAACACTAGGTTGTTGTTTAGTACCTCCCATCATCCTTAAACTGATGGCCAAAATGAGGTGACCAACAAGACTTTGGGAAGGATCTTGAGGTGTATAGTCCGCAAATCTCTCAAGCATTGGGACTTAAAGTTGGCTTAAGCAGAGTTCTCTTTCAATAGAGCTCCATCAGCAGCCACATGCCACTCCCCCTTTGAAGTGGTCTATGGTACTAAACCCTTAATGCCTTTGAGTTTGTCTAATGTGTGCAGGTCAGAGATCCACTATGAAGCCAAGAAGAGGGTGGAACAAATGCTAAAACTCCATGAATCAGTCAGAAAACAAATTGAGAAAGCTAATGATCTATACAAGAAGAATGCCAAGGTTCCTAAGACCAAGAAAGACATTGCACCAGGAGACCTAGTATGGATCAACCTAAGGAAAGAAAGGTTCCCTTCGAAGAGAAAGAACAAGCTAGAGCCCAGAGCAGATGGTCCTTTTCAAGTCATAGAGAAGATGGGTCCTAATGCCTACAAGATTGATCTACCAGGAGAGTATGCAGTCCATGGAACATTCAATGTGGGAGATCTCAGTCCCTTCTATGAAGACTTTGAGGGGGAGGAAGACACAGGCTTGAGGTCAAGCCCTTTTCAACCTGGGGAGGCTGCAGCAGGAGCTCACCCAAGGGGTCTTGATGATCCAACCACAAACAAGACAAGCTTGACCCCTCAGATGGAAGCTCGAGTTACAAGGTCCAAACAACAAGCTATGACAAGCCAAGATCCAACCAGGCCTAGCCACACCAATGAAGAAGACAGTCCAGGGTTCAACAACCCATGCCAAACCCCAACACAACCCACATTACCGACACAAAACAGAAACAAAGCCATGCAGGCCCAGACAGACCATTTAACAAACCCTGCATCTAGGAGGTACACCAGCGCATCCCAACCACCCCCACTATGGCCTACCATCAAGACAACCCTCTAAGCTACAAGTTTGCCCAGGACAAACCATTTTGAAGTCTAGCAAAAACCCATGAAACAGACACCCCAAAGCTAGAGTCCAGTAAGCAGCATAGCATAGGCAGTACATGTTCAGATGATGTTTTCTTTTGCCTAAGTCAACTTGTCTTCATCTAAGGCAGGTTTATCTACGTCCTCATAAGAGTGGAGAGTTCCAAGGAGCAAAAAAACACCCAGAACAAAGCACAAGACAACAAGAATAACAGAGTTCTATTTCAGGAAAAATACAAAAACTGCTTTATTGCTTTTTGCATCAGTCTGTTTGTGTCTCTTGTGTCTGTACTAGCTAGTTGTTAAACTCGTCCTCTTGTGATGTTCGTAATTAGTGTCAGTAGAAGTAGTTTAGATCCTAAGCTGGCCCTTGGATGGCTTATACATCCAATGGTTCACAAGATATCAGCCTCTCTATATAAGAAGGTCTTTGTATGTTGTTTCAGTTAGACTTTATGAATGAATTACACTTTGAGAAATCCCTCAAAACTTTCGAACTTGTGCTAAGAGCTGTAGTTTGAGTCAAGCCTGATACATCTGCAAGGTGTTTGATCAGTGTCTTGTTTTGTGAGTCAAGTTATATCTGTGCCTTGTTGTGGTTAACTTGCTTGCTGTTTGAGTCTAGTCTAGGGTGTTTGTGCTTTGCTGTAACTAGGGATGGCAACGGATCCTGGATCCGGTCCAGATCCGCTGGACCCGACCCTGATGGATAGGATATGGATCCCAAATTTTTGGACCCTGTGGATATGGATCGGATACGGATCCACTGATTTGAAAACGGGTCTGGATATGGATCTGATTGTCAAGATCCGGATCCGACCCTAGGACCCGTTTTAACATTATTAAAAAAAAAAAAAAAAAAAAGCAAAATTTTTGTGGGATTTTCATTGAGCTTGATTGTAGAACTTCGTATTTGTTGGAGTTTCTTATTTTTTAAGTTGTATTTCGTAAGACGACTTTTATTTTGTGGGATTTTTATTTTATAAGACTTTGGTTTGTAAAATTATAACTCTTGGATTTGTAAGAAAGGTTTTAAAGCTAGTGTCATTCAAAGTAGCATTGCCAAATTGCCTATGTGTTGAATTCATGAATATTAAGATGGTAAATTTGCTACTCGACTATCACTATTTTAGATTTTTTTTAATTTAAATATTTGTATAGAAGATCCGTAGGGTAACCCGGACCCTACCCGGATCCGTAGGGTACGGATCTGGATCTGGAAAATTTAGACCCGCCGGATCAGGGTCGGATCTGGATCCAGTGTTCATGTCGCGGATCTGGATCTGGATCCTATTGGACCCTGTCCAGATCCGGCCCGTTGCCATCCCTAGCTGTAACACTTGAAAGCTGTCTCTAAAACCAGTCTTTGACTCCTTTCTCTTGTGCCTTGCTGTAGAGGAGTGTCTCTAAGTCATATCCCTTGAGTTTTCAGTTAAACAACTCACCCTCCCTAAAACAACATCCATTTGTTACTTGACATTGTTCTCAGTTTGAGTCAAGCTAATCAAGCTTCCTTAAAACTTGTAAACCTTACTAGTTTACACTCCAGTCTCACTTTTGTGAATAGAACAAGCGTTGTATCTTTTTATGCCTATACTTGGTCAATGGTTATCCCATACCAATCAAAGGTAATTATATTCTTGACCTAAACTAGTAATTACTTGTCATATAGATTGTAAAGGCTCAAAATTGGTGACCCTAATCTAATCTTAATTCTGGATTGTGTAGTACATTAAGAGGCTAGTATTGACAACTATCCCTAAACCATCTGATTTTGAATCTTATGGTGCGTGCGACTCTTGAATTCAAGGCAAGATGATTCGTCCCCTTTTTATATAAAAGGAAATCGAACTAGTGAGTTATTGGCCCTATTACATTAGAATATGCGTGGTCCAATAACAAACACAACCAGAGATGGTTATGACTATTTCACTTTTTAGCAACGATTTAAGTAGATATTATATTTGATTCTACTTAATGAGGTGCTATGAGAAATCTTTGAAAAGTTCAAAGAGCTTCAATGTGAAGTAGTTAATCACCAAGAGTATTAGACAAGGACTAACGACCAAATCGTAATTATAAATGTAACACCCGGAAATGTACCCTATTTTTCTAGTGAAAATATTTTACGGATACTTTTCAGCAAATTTAAGTTTTAATATAGAATTTTATGTTCCGAGTCGAATTTAGAATTTCCGAGTTCGTATTTGGAATTTCCGCGAGATTCCATGAGATTCCCGTCTTAAGGCGAGTTTGACTTTTCTTGACTTTTGAGCCGTCTTTGACTTTCGTTGACTTTTTCCTTCATATACTCCCTCAAACCCTAAATCCTTATTTCATTTTCCACTTACTCTTTCTTCCTCATCAAACCACCAAAAACCTAAACACCATTTTTATCAAGCTTAGATTCGTCGTTAATCCTTCGTTACTCGCTCAAATTCACGTAAGTTCGTCTTATTCTTCCCCTCTTAGCTTCCTCTATCCGTATTGGTAATAAAATTACCGTCTTTCTCGCTTTTTAAATTATACGTCTTTCTCAAGGTGAATGATATTCATCTTTTATTATCTAATTGTATGTAGGTGGAGACTAGGAAAGTTTAGAAACCGTTTAAAGACGCGAAAAGGTAACGGTGAAGGGTTACTCGATATCATTTACGTGTTTTACATGCTTTATATGCTAGAAATCGTATTTAGATTACGATTAGAAGCTTAGGAATCTTGTTATGATTAATGAATGTTGTTATATGATGAATGTTGATGATGAATATTGATTGTTGGTAATTATTAGAAGTGAATTAAGAGGATTGGAATTGTTTGGGATTGTTGTTTGTTGCTCACGGATGAAGGGGTGTTCCCAGCCGGTCGACCGGCCGCCGGTCTGACCACCGGCTGAGAACACTCCAGTAACAACATGGTCATTTTTGGTAATGTGCTCTGAGCTGGCCCACCGGCCGCCGGTCCATCGACCGGCCTAGACTACATTCCCCTGTTTTTCTATGATTTTGGTTTTTGCCTTGTGCTCTGAGCCGGCCCACCGGCCGCCGTTCCCCTGACCGGCCTGGAACACGGCTGTATGCATTGCCTATAATTTCTAAAACTCGTTATTTATAATAGTTCGCATGATCCGTTTATCGTATAATTTTACGTAGTGTCTTATAATATTCATGTTTTGGATATATGATATTTGATTCGCTTGTATCACATGTTTTGTGACGGTTTTTGGCTATGTCCCACTTTGAGTCGGTTTTTACAAATGATACGGATTGAGCACTATTTTGTCTTGTGCTTTGTACTCTCATTCCCTTGGCTACCTTCCCGTTCGTAAGGCTGGAATGTCGGAACGGAGAGGTATCCTACTGCTTAAATGCATGTGTTAGTGGGCATACGACGACGTTGTTGGAGTTGAACGCATGCGTTGATCGACCCGGCCGTCAAATATTGTGTACTTGCGAGGTGGTGTTATTTGCATGTAGAGTACCGCTTGTTATGAGCCTTGTGCTCTTTTCCGCCTCTTTCGTGAATTGATCTACCGAATTTGGGGTACTCGGCGGTTTCTTTGTAAGACCGAGTCTTGGATGCGAAACGCTTTATCGCATGTCAAATCGGAAAATGTGATTCCGAGAATCTGGCCAGGTTTAGATTAGGAGCCTTATCGTTCCTACCAGGAGGAAATTAGTCTACATATACGGAATGTGATCGTGTATGCGTTCAGGGAAATGTGATCTCGTGGATGCCTTTTAATCATACTTGCCGTGTACACGATGCTA
>JAIUZE010072883.1:0-12628 GCA_022085475.1 Heliosperma pusillum
GCCAGCTTAAGTACTAGCCATCTCTGCTTAGGGGGTCGCCTAGTAGAGTTTCTCATGTACGGTTATGTCATGGGACGGGGAATGGAATAGCTGTTGTCGCTGGGTCTGATCAGTCTAGGACTAGGATGTTTTCCTACCTTGTGGTATAGCCTCGAGTTACAGATGACTATTGACGGTTCTAAGAACTTATGCCTGTTTGTAGAAGTATTAGTCTTTCATGTTTGTATGATTCTATGAATCTTAGAAGGTGAGATGCAAGCCGGCTAAGGTTGATAGAGTTTGGATTACCGGTTGTTAACTGATTTCACATGATAGTTTTTGGCATGAGACTTAGCCTTCATATGCTAGTTATATGTTAGTTCTTTTGTTTTCATAACATGAAAAGCATATCATATATGTTAACGTTTTGTATTTTCCATATACATTGCTTTTATGTTATTCCTGTTTTATTAAACTCGACATTTCGTGGCTGGGAGAACTCGGAGTTACTCCCCACTGACTGTGGCTTCCGTGTTTATAGTTAATGCGGTTGGCAGGTTTGTGATGCATACATTGGGTACATTGACGAGCTAGCGAGCGAAGTATTTACCTTGGACCTATATTTGGTTCTTAGGATTGTATATTATTATACACTCTTATATTTCTGTATTTATACGGGAGATATGTCTCCCGTTTCAGATACTTTTTATTGTATAATATTATTTCCGTATTTGTAATGACCCTTTTTATTTATGACACCTTTGTTTATTTATTTAAATTGTTTTTTTTCTTTCCGCAAATTTGAGGGTGTCACAATATTATTCTTGTCATTTCTTATAAGGGGAAGATTTTGAAGACGAGTTTGGTGACTCGTATATTTTGTGTGAAGATTAGTAGCCGGGTTTTTCTTTACTTCTTATTTTGGTGCTACTTGATTTTGCTAGCTAAGGTAACGATTCCGAGTTACTCGACGAATTATTGTTACATAGCTTTTGTTTCTTTTGTTTTTGGTTCATCTTTTGTTTTAGTTCATATTATTGTTACTTATGATTTTTTAGTAGTAACATGATAAGTAGTTATGATTTTCATGTTGTATGGTATTTTTGATATGTTAGTGTTCTTGACATATTTGGATGATTTATTTATAACCATGATTTTTATATGAATGATGGTTGAATTGGATGTTTAAAAATGGATGTTGTTAATAAAAATCATGTTAGAATTAATTTGGATTGGTGGTTGTTGAAACCGTGTAAGGTGGCCGTGTAAACCAGCCCAAACCAGGCCGGTCTGGGTTGGTCCATGGTGGGTCCGGGGTTGGTCCTTGGGAGTTGTGTCGATACTGGTTTGTTTTGTTGTTGTTTTGACGGGTTTTAAATATGTTAAGCATGCGGGAAATATTAAGAAACGGTTTTTGGTAAAGTCGATAAAAAACCCAAAACAGCCCAAACCAGGCCCGTGGGGCCAGTCCAAGCCCGTGTCTTGTCCGGCCAAATCAGCCCATGAGTCCTCATTTTGGACTTGTGACGGTTTTAGAGTTTAGTGTTAATTTATCGTGTTTTGTAATATTTAGCAAGTAGGAAATTTTAATAAGTAAATTATTTAATTAAAAAGTTTTCATAATATTATTATTTCTCACATGTTAGAAATTATAATACGAGATTGTAGTTTAATTTGATATCCTTTAAGTCAAGCGGGTTTTCGTAAGATTTAATAATTCACATGTTAGAAGTTGGAATAAAATAGCATGAAATGAATATGATGATTTTATGTTCAAGTCTAAATGGTTAAGACTCTGTTTCTAGCCGGTTTGACCAACCGGGTTTGGTCAAACTAAGATCTAGTCAGCCCCGTTTTGACTGATGACCCGTCGCGGGACTTGGGTCGGGGATTTGTCTTCAGGTAAGGTTTTATTTAATGAATGAATGAATGAGCCTTAGTAGATATGAGGCGATATGATATTTGAAAGTGATTTATATGCAATTAGTCACATGATAGGAAGTTTTTCCCGTGACTGTTTGATTATATGTTGGTGTCGTGTTGACTAAGTACCCATAGAGAATTATGAGTATATGGCGTCTTGACCATTCTAATTCTAAATGAGTATCTTGGACCATGACATCGATAGGCCTTACTATCTTTAACGAGTATATAGTTCACTGCTTGATAGCTTTTGTGTCACTGGCTTGGGCCTTTTGATACCAAGCCGGGGGCATGGCTGCCTAATTGTTTCCACTTTGGGAAAGGAGCCAGCTTAAGTACTAGCCATCTCTGCTTAGGGGGTCGCCTAGTAGAGTTTCTCATGTACGGTTATGTCATGGGACGAGGAATGGGTTAGTTGTTGTCGCTAGGTCTGATCAGTCTAGGGCTAGGATGTTTTCCTACCTTGTGGTATAGACTCGAGTTAACGAAGTAGACTATTGACTGTGCTAAGAACTTGGCCTGTTTCTAGACGTATTGTCTTTCATGTTTGATGATTCTATGAATCTTAGAAGGTGAGATGCAAGCCGGCTAAGGTTGATAGAGTTTGGATTACCGGTTGTTAACTGATTCACATGATAGTTTGCATGAGTAGCTTAGCCTTCATATGCTAGGTTATATGTTAGTTATTTTTTCATAACATGATAAGCATATCGTATATGTTAAGGTTTTGTATTTTCCATATACATTGCTTTTATGTTATTCATGTTTTATTAAACTCGACATTTCGTGGCTGGGAGAACTCGGAGTTACTCCCCACTGACTGTGGCTTCCGTGTTTATATTTAATGCGGTTGGCAGGTTTGTGATGCATACATTGGGTACATTGACGAGCTAGCGAGCGAAGTATTTACCTTGGACCTATATTCGGTTCTTTAGGATTGTATATTATATATACACTCTTTTATTTCCGTATTTATACGGGAGATATGTCTCCCGTTTTGGATATGTATTTTGTATAATATTATTTCCTTTGTGTTGAACCTTTTTATTTAAGACACCTTCGTTATATATTCTCATCTTTTATTTAGTTAAATTATTTTTTTTTCTTTCCGCAAATTTGAGGGTGTCACAAGTAGAGGCCGCTGTCAAGGCGCGCGGGATTAGGTGTTCAATTATAGAACTTCTTAATACGTACCCTCACCCCTTACTCCAGATCTTTGTGAACATCCGTGTTCATTGGCATCCACGAGAGTCATTCTAGACATAGAATGCTAATGGTAACGAGTTCTTGGTGTTCATGCATTACTTTGTGTCTTGACATGACATGAAGTATTCAAACGCTTCCAACTTCCCACAAAAGTTGGTGGAGACAGCACAAATGCGTATTGTGTTTGTCTCTCCTTTCTCCATCCGTGGTTCCTCGCGCACCACGGTTTGGAAAGGATCGTGAACCCGTGTAACACACTTGGGCATCGATAAAACTGCTGATAGGAATGGAAAAACCTAGTTATCGGATCAAAAGCTAATGTTGTTACCGTTGCCTACTTGCCATCTTAAACCCTTTCTAAAAAGATTACTAAGAGACATGAGTTTACGCCATTGCCAAGAACTATTAGAAGTAGGCTTATGATAAAAAAGCGAGCAATTTATCCGATATTTTTTAGTTTCTACCTTAACCCATATGTTCTCTTTTTCAGTGAGAATTTTCCATAAAAGTTTCATCTCCAAAGCCTTATTAGCCGCTTCAGAATTTTTAACTCCTAATCCGCCCATGGAATTTGGTAAAAAAAAATTATGCCAACCAATAAGACTAAAACTATGTTGCGAGGGATTTTTGTTCCATAGAAAATCTCTATGAATTTTGTGTAATCGTTTATGCACAGAGGAAGGAAGAAGAAAACTTTGCATTTGAAAAGTTCCCTTCGAGGCTAGGTTAGCGTTAATAAGAACAAGTATAACAGCCTGTGACAATGAATTTGCTTTCCATTTAGATAATTGTGCTTTAGAAGAATCAATAATACTTTCAAAAGTGTTCTTGGTGACACGACTGTCAATTATCGGACAACCAAGGTACTTTCCCAAATGGGTTACCTAATTGATTCCAAGGATACCTTTAAAAGATTCGCGAGAAGATCGTTCAACATTTCTAGTACATTGAAAAGTCGATTTATCAAAATTAAGAAATTGACCTGACATTGTACAAAAATGATCTAGAATAGCCTCTTTATTTCTACAACTGCTGTTGAAAGCTTTAGCAAAAATAGTGGTGTCATCCGCAAAGGTTAGAAAATGTATTTTTTCCATACTAGGTCCAATGATAATACCAATATCACTAGATCATTGATCACTACAATTTTGGAGATTACGTGCCAAAACTTCAGCGCACATAATAAATATATACGGTGAAAGAGGGTCTCCTTGCCGAATTCCTCGGGTGGAAAAAAATTACATTACCCGGGATTCCATTAACTAGAACTGAGAAAGAAACAGTTTTAATACATTCCATAATCCAAGAAAACCAAATAGAGCAAAAACTAAAATGTATTAACATTTCCTCAATAAAGTTCCATTCTAACCTATCATATGCTTTTTTCCATATCAAGTTTGATTGCAATCCAACCTCCTTTACCTTTTTTTCGTTTAAAAGAGTTAAATATCTCATGTGCTAAAAGAATATTATCCTGAATGAAGCGATTGGGCGTAAAAGCTCCTTGAAAAGGGTGAATAATCTTGTGCAAAATGACTTTTAAACGATTTGCTAAAATCTTTGAAATAATTTTATAAATTGTCGAACAACGACTAATACGGCGGAAATGATTTGCAGATTGAGGATTATCATATTTTGGAATCAAAGCTATAAAAGTATGGTTAATTTCTTGTAGTAGTTTGCCTAAGTGAAAGAAAGCTAAAACTACTTTAGTAACAGAATTTCCAACAGTATCCCAATATTTTTGGAAAATATCTAGTGGAAATCCGTCAGGACCTTGACTTTTATTAGTAGCTAACTCAAAAACAGTTTTCTTAACTTCTTCATTACTAATATTATTAGTACGAAACTTATTATCTTCCTCAGAAATAAGTCCAACGGAAGAGAAATCTGTGTTTATGTCAAAACTGCACATCGTATTCTTTGTAAATCTAATTTTAAACTCATTAGAAATCTCTTCCTTGATAAGTTCTCTATCCGAAATACATGCGCCATCTTTATTAACAAATTGCTTAATACCGTTTATACTACGTCTAATAGTGGCGTAGTTTTGAAAGAACTTTATATTATTATCGCCAAATTTTGCTTTAGCTATACAAATTATTTGTTCCCAATAAACTCTCTTATAATTGAGGAGAGCATCACGTTTGTTTATGTGACAACCCTCGCGAATGCGGAAATATAAAACAAACAAGCATGTGAATTATATAGCGGAAATATGAAGTTTTAAAAACTTTTACACATGCAAGTTAAATAAAACGAGGAGTGTCAAAATATTACAACTAAGTACGGAAATACAACAAAGAGACGGGGTCTCTTAAAATGTTAGCAAAGAACAAGTGTTTAGCAAAACTAGCTAAAATCGTCTAGTGGTGAAACTTTCAGGGACAACGCCCGCTAGCTCACACCCGAACCCCAAAATAGTCAAGCAAAAAGCCATCCATGCAAGCAACCTGTTCATCCATGAAAAACATGAACGCCACAATCAGTGGGGAGTAACTCCGGGTTCTCCCAGCCATATCACATTAAACGTACATAAAGGAAATACAAAAGTAGAGCATGCATATATAGATATACATATGAGATACGATAAGAATAGATAGGCAATTCTATAGATAATGATAAGAGCATAAGAGGCACAAATCCGAATCCATCATGTTATTCAAAGACTCGGGAAAGACACTCTTAGGCAACCGAATACGCTCACTAGGGCTTACAACTCACCGTTAGCGGTATAAGTTTGATAAGATTGAGACTCGACAAACAAACCATGCCAAGTCATTCAATGATCAATCATATAATCATTCATGTAATCATCCATCCAAACACCGACACAATGACGACATCTCTCACGGTAAATGAAACGCACTAGCATCGTGTACAATAGCAAGACAAGCCAATGGAAGCTCACGGAATAAGACATTTTCCGGAACCGTATACGATAAGACGTTTCGTATACTCATGACCTAGACAATCAAGTTCACGGGATAAGACGTTTCCCGGAATCATGTACGATAAGGACGTTTCGTACACACAAGACTCTAATCCTCTCGGTAGGACGACGATAATAATACGGTCCTAGTCTAAACCTGGCCAGACTCTCGGAATAAGACGTGTTCCGATTCGACATGTGGTAAGACGTTCCACATCCAAATCGGTCAATCATAGAGGCGAGTACCCAATATGCGGTCAACCTCACGAAAGAGGAGGAAAGAGATCTATAGTCAAAAGTCAAGCTAGTACGCTACATGCAATAACACCACCTCGCAGGTATACAACATTTGACGGTCGGGTCGATCAACGCATTGCGTTCGCCTCCTAACAACGTCGTCATATCCCCACTAAACATGCATACTAGCATCAAGGATACACCCCATCGCTCCGACATTCCAGCCTAACGAGTATAAGGGTGTAGCCGGGAAATGAGAGTTCATAGCACAAAATCATTAGTGCTCAAATCATAACATATGTAAAACCGACTCAAAGGGGGACATACCAAAAACCGTCACAAAACATGTGATACAAGCGAAAGAAATATCATATATCCAAAACATGAATATTATAAGTCACTACGTACAATTATACGATAAACGAATCATGCGAACTATTATAAATTACGAGATTTAGAAATTTCAAGAAGAAAACACAGCCGTGTTCCAGGCCGGGGTGGAGGGAGGCGGCCGGTACCCCGGCTCGGAGCACAACTACCCACAAAAACCAAGTTTGGAAACTAACTAAAACAGGGGTCCACTTCAAACGGTCATAACTAGAGTTCTAGATATTGGAATGCAGAAATTCCAAGTTGAGGTGATAGATTATCCTCTTACGGTTCCAACGAGTGGTTACAAGCCCAAAACAAGAAAGTAACGAAGGAGATATGATCATTCTACGAAAAAGGGTCGGTGCAGTGAATTCTCAGCCGGGCACTGAACCGGCAGCCGGCCCTTCGGCCAGGACTACTTCCTACCCGAGAACAACATACACAAGTTCCATCATTTTCAATTCTCCAAATTCACTTCTAATAATTATCAACAATCAGTATTCATCATCAACAATCATCAAATAACAACAATCATAAATCATAACATGATCCCTAAGCTTCTAATCGTATTCTAAATACGATTTCTAATCATATAAAGCATGCGAAACACGTAAATGATACCGAGTAACCCTTCACCGTTACCTTTACGCGTCTTTAATCGATTCTAAACCTTCCTAGTCTCCACCTACATACAATTAGATAATAAAAGATGAATATCATTCACCTTGAGAAAGACGGATAATTTAAAAAACGAGAAAGACGGTAATTTTATTACCAATACGGATAGAGGAAGCTAAGAGGGGAAGAATAAGACGAACTTACGTGAATTCCAAAAAGAAACGAAGGAGATACGGTGATTCAAAGATCGGAAAGTGTATGGAGGCAAGGGTTTTGGTTTGGGTTTCTTAGTGATGAAGTAATGTGTTGTGTTTGTGAATGAAAAATAGATTAAATGGTAGTATGATATTTATAAGGAAAAAGTTAACAAAAGTCAAAGACGGCTCAAAAGTCAAGAAAAGTCAAAGACGACTCAAAAGTCAAGAAAAGTAAAAGAAGACTCAAAAGTCAAGAAAAGTCAAAGACGACTCAAAAGTCAATAAAAGTCAAAGACGACTTAAGACGGGATTCTCATGGAATCTCGCGGAAATTCCAAATACGAACTCGGAAATTCTAAATTCGACTCGAAACTTTAAATTCTAAATTAAAACTTAAATTTGCTGAAAAGGTTTCGTAAAATATTTCTACTAGAAAAATAGGGTACATTTCCGGGTGTTACAGTTTAACCATTTTCGGCAATCGAAAGTTGCCTAAAAATATTTTTGAAAGTAAATTGATTCCAGTTTTTTGCCTTATATTTTAACAATTTACACTTTTGAGAAAGACAAAACATATAGGATCCTTGAAACTGGTATTGCCAACAATTCTTGACTAGTTTACTGAAATCCTCACAAAAAGTCCACATTAACTCGAAACGTAAAGGAGGGGCTTTTTTAATAACATGGTCATCAAAGTGTATCGAAATAGGAGAATGATCCGAGCTAGTGAAACCGTGGTGGATAAATTTCACGTTAGGGAAAAGACTTAACCAATTAGGAGAAGTTAAGGCCCTTTCCAAAATTTCAAATTTTTTATCAAGACTACTTTTCTTTTTTTTCCAAGTAAAAAAATTACCAAAAAACGGGAGATCTATAGACTGAGTATCGATTAAAAAATTATTTAACCTTAAACAGCGAGCATTAGAAACTTTCGCGCCCCTTTGTCAATGGGACTCTTAATCTCATTAATATCACCGATTAATAAAAAAGGCAAAGTAAGATTAACAACAAAATTTTGCAATTCATTCCAAAAAGCCGGCTTCTCAGACTGTTGAGCCGAAGCATAGACAAAAATAAGAGAAAAGCATACATTTTTCGACAAATCACATATCTCACAATAAATAAACCTGTTTGATCGAAAACTAACATTAATGGTGAAGGTCATCGACATAGATTGCTTCCAAAAAAGCCAAATTCCGCCTGAAAGGACAACACTTGGAATAATATCACATTCATTGAAACCTAAACGAGCAATAAAGATAGGTGCCGGTAGATTTTCAGACTTAGTGTCACATAAAGCTAAAATTTTAATTCTGTTTGAGGAGCAAAAGAAATTAATTTCTTCACAAAAATTCTTCCTTTTAGTACCTCTAACATTCCAAAAGGCAATATTCATCAGAAATGCACTAAGAGCTAGAAAGATGCATACTGCATAAGTGATTTATTAAAGTAACGGAGTGCTAAAAACATTAGAGATAGAAGCAACCATAACAAATACTCCCTCCTATTTTACATAACCTTCCCTCTTTCCGTTTTCATCTATTCACAATAATTTCCCTCTTTCCTTATTTAGTAACTTTTATAGTTATTTTAATCACTTAATTCCACAACAATACCTCACAATACTCATACTTTATCTTATTTTAATCACTTTACCCTACAACAATACTTATTTTAATCACCGCATCTCACAATAATACGCCACAATACCTTACTTCTCTCCAATCTCCTCATCCCACTACAATACTTTACCTTATTTAGTTAATAATCCTTAATTTTTGTGTCATTCATAAAAGGGGAACGTTATCGTAAATAGGAGGGAGTAATAAATATGAGCACTCTTATAGGTACGATGGATGGTACAAATACACATAAAAGCTCTGAAACTAAGATTTGTTCTACCTGACTAACCTGAGACAAGAAGGCCCCAATAATTCTTATAAAATCCAAAAAAATTGATATCAATACGGCTTACATAAGCAAGACAAAAATCGAACAAGAAAGAAAGACATACTAGATGGTCACAAAAATTATCAAATCTGAGGACAAACGCTAGAATTGGTCAACAATTAAAAATAAGATTATGCAAGAGTGAAATCTTATCCGATCCAAAAATCAAAAATAAGATTTCGTTAGATTGAGACGTCCAACCGTCCTCATCCCAACTCGGGATGGACAAAGGCAGGATTACCTTCTCATTGCGAACAACACTAGCGGTGAGCTATCGTCACTCCAAAAGCATACCTGGAGCAAACCAAGGTCAGATAAATGAAGATGGACACATCGACAACAACAACCCCAAATGAAGTTTCTTTCTTCAGTAGAGAAAAACAACCCGAAATCCATGGCAAAACACCGAAACAAGGATTCGGAAAGACGAAACCCAAGTTCTCAACAATAATCTCCACAAAAACCTCCTCAAAAGAGAGAAATCTGTAAGATATGAGATGGTTAAAAGAGCTCTTTATCAAAGGGAAGGTGTTTTTAGCAAGGGAAGGTTCATGAGCATCATAATAATTATCATGTGATAACGATAAAGATGCTAGAAACGTTTGGAATAGGGATTGAAAATATGGCTGCTCTAATGGCTTTGATTTTCTTATTTTTTGGCTTTTCATTATTTGAGAGAAAACATCAATCTGCTTTCTCTTTCTGTTTCAGAGAAGTCTTAGTTGTGACGGGACGACCCGTCGCAAGCTTGTGACGGGTCAAATCCCCCTCACAAATAGCAAGTGGTAAGGTAAATGACGGCTCCATTTGCATCCAACTTGCCCCCCACTTGCTCTTTGTAAGGGGATTTGACCCGTCGCAAGCTTGCGAGGGGTCAATCCGTCACAAATGCATGAGAATTTGTGTTCTTTTCTCTCATAATTGTATATTGAGTGTGCAAATTGTGTTGGACTCAAATTGCGTTGCACTATTTTGATGACATCACGTGTAGGAAGCTAGTATCGGTCTATTGGATAAGTTTTTGCTCATAGATGTGGAGTTGAACATATTTATAGTGGATCAATTACAGAGTTTTACTAAAATGTGGGGTTTGAGATGATAAGATTATATTATTGAATTTCTATCTTAATTTTGACTTAGGCTTCGTTCCCTTATACATGTGGAGCTTCGTTCCCTTATACATGTGGAGTTGAACGTATTTATAGTGGATCAAGTACGGAGTTTTACTAAAATATGGAGTTTGAGATGATAAGATTATATTATTGAATTTCTATCTTAATTCTGACCTAGCATCTTTTCGAGTTGTAATGGGTGCGACTTTCTTATTGTAACTTGATATAGAGAGAGCATACTGTGGGAAATCGGTATTACCATAATACAATTATTATAGGATTATAACGAAAATTAATAATTTGATTATACTAGTCATAAACGAAAACAAGAATAAGAGTATAGATTTAGAAATCAACCTCCGGTCCTAGCAATTGGCGTAAAGAACAGAGATATCAAAGTAGATATCCTCCTAATCGTTGCACCCAAGACTGTATGAGAAATGCCCTTGTGTTGATAGAAGTTTTCAAAAGTTACTGTTAATCTTTTGTTTTTGTGTTTTTGTCAAAAGTTACTGTTAACTTTTGTCTCTGTGTGAATGATGGAGGCAGTAGTGAGAAATTAGGTTAGAAAAATAAAATCTGAATTTTCTCTTCCTCCTTCTCTCTCTGCTACTCACGGCTCATAGGGTTTTTATATGGGGAGATTTTTGTCTCCTCAAAAATAACTACCCATTGACTAAAAACCGAGTGTATCTGGATACTTTCGTTTTTGGTCATTTTAGCTTCCAATATAATGTAATATCTTATAATCGTCGTTTTACCTGGACCGACATTATGATACATCATTAATTATAAATATCCGTGTATTTATAATTTCCCAATTAATTATAACGGTTTATGTTTAATTAGCTTACATTATATATCCAATTTACGAATTACAGTTAATTCGTCTCAGCTAACTTTATTTAATCGTTATTAAATAATCGTCTCATCATCACATTGACTAACCTTTTAGTCAAATACACTGACTAACCTTTTAGTCATATATTAGGGCATCAATATGATTATTTTCTCAAATAATCAAATCTCTCAAACACATCCTATAGGTGTGACTTTTAGGGACCAGTTGATCACCGCCATCTGTATGACAATAACGTCAAACTTATCTAGCAAGCCAACCGTTATTGATAAACGTTAATCAACAGATTATTATACAAAGTATACCCTGTGAACCTACAGAGATTTATTTATGTTATTGCACTAACTGTGGAGGACACTGGCTCCAACAATCTCCCACTTGTCCGTACAAGTGTATGTGCGATAACCGATTCTCATATCCATAATAAATTTCTCCCACTCAATGTAAACCAATTTGCAAAGTCCGTATTCACAAAGGTCGTAGTTTACAAGTGATCAGTATCAAGAGTGGTTTCCCCGACTAGAGAGTAACTTAACTGATAAACGAATCTTTATTCGAGCATGGTCATGCATTTCAGTTACAGCTCCTCGAGTGGCCCTGAGAAATATCATATCCTGATAAAGGTGGGATATTTTCTTCAACTCGAATCTTGCAGATACAAGCGC
The DNA here is from genome assembly GCA_022085475.1 of Heliosperma pusillum. Taxonomy (NCBI): domain Eukaryota; kingdom Viridiplantae; phylum Streptophyta; class Magnoliopsida; order Caryophyllales; family Caryophyllaceae; genus Heliosperma; species Heliosperma pusillum. The sequence continues at coordinate 12,051 of JAIUZE010072883.1, forward strand.
AGTATGAAATGACCCAGTAAAAATCTACTTAGCCTCCTGTTACGTTCGACCATGAGAAAGAAACCAAAGTCACCCAAAAACTGCCTTAATCTCAAGAGACAGTCGATAGTCAAAAGAATCGACTCTAGGAACACTATGGACGTCCTATCCACGACCTGACACCTAATGTTCTGAAACATTTAGGACTCCATAACGTTGTCACAAAAATGTCCTGCGAGGTATCATTATAACTCGCATATGTGATCGATCAGTCAACTGTTTGACTTATGGCTCGTTGAACCCACCATCAATCGACTGCACAGAATAATTGCCAGAGTTATCAGCTCATGTAGGCGATTACGGACCAAAACAAATATAATGTAATTCATTTCACTTTGTGGTGTTCAATGTTGTCAGTACAACCCACATGAAAAACAAAATATAAAACAAAACTATGATTTTATAGATAGTTTTTATGTAAAAAGATACAGGTGTCCTAATCCTATAAAACACTAATAACAACTCAGGAACACGTTTGATTCCCATGGAAATACGTGGCCTTCATGCTTCATATCTCAATGGTATTTAGTGAGAGGATC
>JAIUZE010072884.1:0-13007 GCA_022085475.1 Heliosperma pusillum
ATGCATGTTAACTCGGTTTAAAAGCCAAAAATCAAAATAAATAGCACATCAATCCCTATAATCACGAAATTTGACCACAAAAATTTTGAGGTCAGTAGGTATACATGCACAAAAACTTTCGTCAGAATCATATTTTAACTCAAATTTTTGATTTATTAGTTATCTTATAACTTTAATAAAAAATGTCCAAAATGAACATGCATGCTACAAGCTAGCTCTGATACCACATGAAAGTCCATAGACCTCAATTAGACTCCTCTAATTAGTTTCTAAATTACTTGTTAATTTAGTATTTAATGATCTATGTAACATGCATGCAAATATAAAGACATTTATATAAGAGAAGAAATTTCCTCACATTGATATGGAAAATATAAGGGCACAACAAGAACTCCTTCTTGTTGTTCTTGAGCTACAAATATGGATGAACACAAACAATCTCCAAAGTAGAAGATCTCCTCTAAGTTGCACCAAGATAAACCCAAATAATCTACCCTTATTATTAACTAGATAATAAGATAGATATTATACTACTAATATTATGACTATATTACTACACTAGTAATACTTAGTAAATATTAGTATTTGAGAGTTTTTAGTGAGAGGAAGAATTTTAGAGAGAAGTAAACAAATTGCACAAAATGAATTAGTAGTAAAATGAACAACATTTGTTCATTATAAAGGCCATGAGGCCGGACCACCTTGTCCAAAGATGGACTATTATTTTGTTTAATTTGATCACATGCATTAGAGTGGAGTGTTGTAGTATATGTGATGATTATTTCTACTTGTTATGTCACTTTCAATTAGTAACCAAAGAGTGTAAACAAGAACAAAAATCATCACCTTTGTAACTACATCATAACCAGCCACAATGGTCTAGTTAGATCCATTTTGATTTTTGATATTTGTCTCACAAATACTTATTGATCATATGGTTAATTATCTTGTATAATTAAGTGTTAATTTGATCATATAACAATTATATGACTCAATTAAATAAATAATATGTACTTAACATTTTAAGTAATATTTTACCATTATATCAATATATAATGGGTCCCACAATGCTTAGTTAATTTATTTTACAACTCCTTATAAATGTAATTAGCTAATTACCTCTATCTCAAAACCTCAACTAATTTAGTAATTTAACGATTAATTACTAAGTTAAATCTTATTTAATTGTATTAAAATAAGATATAAATTTATTAGTCAATTATCGCATAATTTAAAAATAAACTTAATCGAATTCGAGTTCTTAACTCAATTTCTAATAATTAACTCTCGTACATATCGAATATATGTAATGTACTAATTAACTGTATCGTATACAAATAATTAGTTACTATTTGGATTTCATCCTTTAGGTGTGACCGAAAGGGATCAGTTGATCACCGTCGTCAAACGACAATAACATCAAACTCTAGTCAGCCAACCGTTATTGATTTGCGTTAATCAACTGACTAATCATATATATATAGTCAATAAATATCCCAATTATATTCCTTAATAAGATTTATTATGTGGCGCACTATTGTGTAGGACACCTACTCCAACAGTCTATACATGACTTTTCGACAATTCGAATGAAACTCTTCTAAAATATCTCATAATAGAAAGGATCATCATAACCTCTTGGTATATACCATAGACTTGTGTCATGTACACATCCCATTCCAAATCCCTATTTGGACATGTGATTTTGTTGTGTATCTTGTACACACGTGCTATGAGGTATTTTACTGATAATTTGAATTTAAGCATAGTTACACATTAACTTAGCTTTTACGGACATCTTCATGTCTATCCATGCAACTATAATTGGACAATTCCAAATACATCATTCCATTGCATAGATTCCATTTAGTTTCATAAGTCTCTTATGTTAGAAAATCGAATTTTAAAATTTCTAGGTACTTCGACTTCATAGATCATAATCTTATTATTTCAAGAACATTTTCTTTTGATCTCGTCACTAGTCTAAGGATTCACCTAAGAACGCTTTCTTTTGGGTCTCTTCACTAGTCTTGAGTCTAACCTAAGAACACTTTCTTTTGATTTCCTCACTAGTTCCTAACTAGTTTTACGTTGTGGCTTATTTTCTCCCACTCTATCTTTAGAAAAACACAACTATTTTCTTTAAAGATACCCTTATGAGCCACAAACAATTTTGTACTCATACTTGTGAGGGAGGTAGAAGTCTGACAACATGACCTTAAGTGATCTATTAAAGAATTTATTGTAAAGACATCGAATCTTAGTTTTGAGATAGACTAGTTCTATAAGCTAAAGAGGTGGTCTCATATTCATGTCAAATACTATCTTTATAAGTGGTGTGGCCAATTGGTTTGGTAGATACCCTACTATGAGTTCAACCACTCAATTTAACTTAACAATTCATCTTTCAAAAGTGGAATCAAATTCTTAGTTTTTGAACTTATTATAATGATCCAATCATCATAATATTCTATGATCAATTTAAGTCTATACAATTTACGTTATTTAAATTCAAGTAGTGTATAATGATAATTTTAGAACGATAAAATTTTTTCACTAACCGAGTGACTTGGGTTGAAAACAAAGTCACCAAATATTCAATTACAACAAATTGTTCTTGAAAATAAAGCTTCCATGTCCAACAAGGAAATAAAAAGTTCTAAACAAGCATAATACAATCAAAAGGAGAAACAATTTTGAGGCCAAGCTTCCTTAGGTCTTCAACCATGGGTGCCTTAGTTTCCCTTGAAGATCCTTCTTAGGCTTGCTTGTCCTTGCCTTTATTTTTGCTTGCATGCCCTAATTACAATAAAAAGGGTAAGAATCACAACTTGTATCTTATACCAAACTTGAGATCAAAACATAACTAATAGGGATGAACATATACCAACTGAAATAATCTTTCCACCTTTGAGATCTCTAAAATACTTTGGGCAATTCCCTTTCCAATGCCCTACGCCATTACAATAATGGCATTTATCCTCATTGGAGACACCCTTCTTGGGCATGGGTGATCTATTCTCAATAGCTTTACCTTTTCCCTTGAAGGTGGAGGGCTTCTTCCCTTTACTACCACCTTTCTTGAACTTCTCCTTGCTCTTATTATTAAGATGGAGCACATCCTTGGAGGTACAAACATTTAGCCCCATGTCTCTCCCAGCTTGCACAAGCATCTTGTGAAATTCATGAAGAGAGGTTTTCATGTTTTGCATATTGTAGTTTACCCTAAACTGCACATATGCCTTCATTTTCCCCAAGGAATGTAAAACTCGGTCGATAAGGAGTTGTTCGGTAATGGTCACCCCTTGCAATTTAAGAGTCTCAACATGCTGAATCAATTTGAGTACATCAGGGCTAACCTTTTGGCCATCTTTTAGGTTCATGTCGAAAAACGCGGAAGCCGTCTCATATTGAATGATCCTTGGAGTTTGTGAAAACATGGTCACAAGACATGCATAGATCTCATAGGCGGTGCTCATCTTTATGGCACTCCGTTGGAGATCGGCCTCCATTGATAAAATAAAAACGTTTTTGATCGCGGCGGACTCTTTATGGTAAGCCTCATAGGCTCGCCTTGCAGCGGCGGTGGACCTTTCATTAGGTGTTTTGAGAGAGGCTTCGGTAAGGTAACGAAGCTTGTCGTCACCTTCCGCGGCCAAGCGAAGTTGCTCATCCCAATCGGCAAAATTAGCGCCATTCTTTTCTAACTTGCATCGATCCATGAAGGATCGAATGTTAGGTTTATATACCTAAACGTAAGACATTTCTTAAGTAATACTAATTAACTCTTTAATTAGTTACTAGATCTAGTTACTGTTGGACCTATTTTATAGTTTTGATAATGACATGAGGTTACTTGATAATGTGCTTTACTTGATATATCATATGCGTGAAATTGTGTATTTTAGTCTTATCATAGCTAACAACAATTACAAGAAAGAAGATCTTAGTTATAAGAACTTCAGGCATAACTTTGAAGAATTATGTGAGACAAAGTTATAAGAACTTCAGGAATAACTTTGGAAGTTTACATGCAAAGTTATAGCTACCTTGGTTATAACTTTAAAGAAAAAATTCAAGAAAGATCTACCTCAAATAACATAAGACTCAAGATGGAGGGTCTTTGTGATCAAGATGAAGAGATAATCCGTATACTGAAGCTCTTTGTGAAGATTAGATAGTATAGGTCGTCATTCGGTAACTATTCCATTTGAGTGATTTCAAGTTTGTAAAGGTATGACTCACTTATAACTTTATTTACTAGAGTTCAAAGTTATAGCTTGGACCTATAACTTTGGATGATAAGAGTTGATGCATGATTTTGGAAATAAATATTTTAAATGTTTTCAAAAAGAGAAAGAGTATTTTTATATTTATCAAAAGTTTTAATAGATGATGTATTTATGAGATTCTATTGGTTAGTAATACAACTTATGGGTTGTCATGCTACCTAAGGTTTCTAATATATTCTATCTCAATTTGTTGTTAACCTAATAATCCCACCTAGGGTTTGAGCCATCTATGGTTTCGTGTAAACCTAGAATTGTGCCTCCTAGGGTTGCGTGCTCCTAGGGTTTCGTGACTATAGGGATTTCGGCCATCATATGTTGTTTTCCTTGTTTACCTTAACCTAGGATTCTACTATGTCTTTACAACAATAGTTTGAGATATTAAAGATAAATATATTTCTAAAAGATAAAGCAATAATATTTTGAGATATTAAAAGATAAATATCTTTCTTAATTATTAAGCTAGGGTTTTAGATTTTATATCTCCTATGCTTCTATTATAAATACTCCTTCCATCTCAATCATTCTACAACGACTTTTACATACACATTGAGAGATTTTTACAAATCGTTTTTAAAGCAAACCTTGAGCAAAATATTTATTATTTTTAGTGTTTGTTTTTCAAAAATAGTCGTGCATCTTCTTTGTCAATTGCTTACGTGAAATACGTTATTGGATCATAGTACATCACATAATCTTACTTATTCTTTAACGGGAATCTGTGTGAGTTATATTGTACTTTCTTATTAACGTAAGATAGTATAGAGTGTTTAGCGATAATCACCGTGAGTTATAATCATAGTTGATTATACGAGTGGGTTAATAATTTTTGTAATCCGTAGAAAGATACTAAATACTCCCTCCTAGTCGGTCATTTCTTCCTTCATTCCTTATTGGGTAAGTCGGGTTTTCTTCCCTCTTTCCCTTTTTGGATGTGGGGTTGTGTGTTTTGTGTGGTCTACATTCATTTGTAGGTGGGGTAGTTTATTTTGTGTGGTCCAAATTCATTTCATTAATTTTTGTGTAAAAGGGAAAGGGGAAGAAATTAGTGACTAGGAGGGAGTATTATTAATCGAGAATAGTGGACGTAGGTTTCAACTTGTGAAACTGAACCACTTCAAAAATCCGTGTGCCTCTCTTTACTCTCTTTACTTTTTGTTATTTCGTTACTAGTGCTTACTTTGATTAATTAATTACTTGATTTTAATCTTTAAGATCAAATAATTAATTACATATCATATAAATCGAAAAAGTGGGGCTAGTTTTTAGTACTCAATTCACCCCCCCCCCCCCTCTTTCGTATTCGATCAATAGACTCTACAATTGGTATCACAGCCTCGTGCTCTTGATTGCCTTACAGCAAGGAGTCTGATCCGTTTTTTATTTTTTTATTTATTTATTTTCCGTTGCATTTAATTTTATTTTAATGGATTCCAAACACCTGAAGTGTCCCGTATTCAATGGGAAGAACTACAGTTTATGGAAAAATATGATGACCCATTACATAAAGGGTAACGACTGGGAGTGCTGGCTAATCATTAAGAATGGTCCTAATAAGATCATGCTTGGATCTGTTACTGGCACTTCCACCGAAAAGAAAGAAGATGACTATGTTGAGGCAGATTATAAGAAAGCTGAGAAATATTGAAAAGCTATCAGCCTGTTGCAAAACGGCATGATTTCTACTGAGTTTGACCGTTTCTCATCTAGCTCTACTGCCAAGGAAATATGGAATGGTCTAGAGTTAGCCTATGAGGGGAAAATTGTTGTCAAAAGCAACGTATTGCACTGTTGATGCGAAAATATGAATTATTCTCTATGGAGCAAAATGAATCGCTTGACAACATGTCCACTCGCTTCTCTAGTATCATTAATGAATTGAAAAATCTTGGAAAAACTTTTGACTCCGAGGAAAGTGCCAGGAAGATCCTTAGAAGTCTATCCAGACGATGGAGACCTAAGGTGACAGTAATTGAGGAATGTAAGGATCTATCTAACCTATCTTATCAAGAGCTACTCGGAACCCTTATGGCTCACGAGATTACTCTTGATGAGGATGAGGCAAACGATAGTAATAGTAAGAAAGTGGCTCTACAAGCCGAGTCTAGTGAAAAACAAGATTCGGATCTTGAAGATGAAACAGTGTTATTTGCTAGACATTTTAAGAAAAAATTCTTTAATAAACCACAAGGAAAAACGTTTAACAATAACACTATCAAATCTTATAACAACCCAATTGAGTCAAAAGAGTCTCTCTCAAGTCGTGGTTGCTTCAAATGTGGGGACAATGATCTTATGATTAAGGATTGTCCTACATAAAAGAAAATCAAAGACAAAAATCAACGAGACAAAACCAAGAAGGAATTCAAGCAAGTCATGATGGCTTATTGCTAGGGAGATCTCGACACAGAAGACGACGAGTCAGAGGAAGAAGAAGTCGCCAACCTGTGTCTGAGCAACGTCAGTCTTGACCTAATTTCTAACAGCGACAATGAGAGTGAATCTGAGATGTGCCTTGTCGGCAACTCAGATTCAGAACCAGATTCAGAAGATGATGAAGAGGTTAGTCATCTTGAACTTAAAAAGCAAGTGAAGAAATTATCTAAGAAGTCTTTAATAAAGTATTTTGAAGAAACCTTAGATCATTATCATGAACAGAGTCTTGAATTAAAAGATCTTAAGGAACAAATTCTTGACATTTCTAAGGAAAACCAACTTCTAAAAGCCAAAGCTAAAAAGCTCAAGTCTAAAGTTATGGCAACTTCAGCCACAACTTCAGACATGACAAATGTTGAGAAAGAAGCTCTTGAGTCTAAAGTTATAGCTAATGAAGCTATAATCTCAGAGTTAAAGCTCAACATCAAGCATCTTCAAGCCAAAGTTATAGCTAATTAGGCTATAGCTTTAGAATTGAAGAAAGTCAATGAGCTTTTACAATCTGAAGCTAAGGCAAAGGAAGTTTCTATCATTGATCACAAGAAAGAAAACTCTTTTCTTTCTCAGCAATTGAAAGATATAGAGGCTAAATTCTCCCAAGCCAAAAGTCAACATAATGAGGAGAAATTTATCTTGAACAAACGTTTTAATGATTTTCATGAAAACTTTAAAAAGAACAATCCCTTTAAAGACTCGAATGTAGACCATTCGTTATGTGAAAAAGAAATTCAGTCTTTGAAGGAATTGCTCCTACATGCACGAAAAGTTCATGATAAATGGGAAAGAAGTCAGAAGATCTTAGACTTCCTTACCGAACAGTCCAACAATAACATGAAGATGGGTCTAGGACATGAATGTTCTAGTCGTAGAGACCATGATAAGTGCAAATCCACTCCTTCTGACCGTGATTTCAGAAGAAGAAAATATGTCAATCTTTCAGAATATCCGATTTGCAATTATTGTGGTCACAATGGTCATGTTAAAGAGAATTGTGTTAAATATGTCAACGACAACAAAAATCAAACTGATAACATGACGTGTCTAGTGTTGATGAGTCTGAACCTGAACCTCAACGTGAAGAATTTAGAAATAATGAGTTCAGATGGTTTTATGACATAGCTTTCGATTACACATTTGTACCTTCAAAATCTAAAGCGTATGTGAATCAGAAGCAGGCATTTAAATCCTAGTGTGCGTCACAACAATAGAAAATACTATAATAAACCTAGATAACCCTATGTTAAAAGAGTTGTAAAACAAGTTTGGGTTAGAAAGGATCAGAGTCACTAACCAAAAAGGATCAGAGTTGTAATACAGCATTAGAACAAGTTTATGAAGCATAATGAATAAGAAACATAGTTACCTCTCCAAAACAACAAGTTTGGAAACTAACTAAAACAAGGGTTCACTTCAAACTGTCATAACTAGAGTTCTAGACATGTAAATACAGAAATTCTAAGTCGAGGTGATAGCCTATCCTCTTACGGTTCCAACGACTGGTCACAAGCCCAAAACAAGCAAGTAACAAAGGAGATATGATCATTCTACCAAAAATGGTCAGTGTAGTGAAACTGCACAAGTCACGACCGTGACTTGTATTTCACGACCGTGAGATGTGTTACCAATTCACCCGAGAACCTTCAACATAAATTCAATCCTTTTATCTCCAATTCTCATAATTCATTTCTAATAACTATCAACAATCAATATTCATCATCAACAATCATCAAATAACAACATTCATCATCCGTAACATGATTCCTAAACTTACTAATCGTATTCTAATACGATTTCTAGCATATAAGCATGTAAAACACGTAAATGATATCGAGTAACCCTTCACCGTTACCTTTACGCGTCTTTAATCGATTACTAAGCCTTCCTAGTAGTCTCCACCTACAATTAGGTAATAAAAGATGAATATATTTCACCTTAAGAAAGACGGATAATTTAAAAAGCGAGAAAGACGGTAATTTTATTACTAATACGGATAGAGGAAGGTAAGGGGAGAAGAATGAGACGAACTTACGCGAATTCTATCAAAGAACGAAGGTGATACGATGATTCAAAGATCGAAAAAGCTATGGAGGCAAGGGTTTGAGTTTTCTTAAAGAGGAAGAAATGTTTGTGTTTGTGTATGAAAAATAGGTTAAATGGTAGTATGATATTTATAAGGAAAAAGTCAACAAAAGTCAAAGACGGCTCAAAAGTCAAGAAAAGTCAAAGACGTCAAAGACGACTTAAAAGTCAAGAAAAGTCAAAGACGACTTAAAAGTCAAGAAAAGTCAAACTCGCCTTAAGACGAGATTCTCATGGAATCTCGCGGAAATTCCAAATACGAACTCGGAAATTCTAAATTCGACTCGGAAAAATTAAATTTACGGTTAAAACTAAATTTCACTGAAAAGTGTCCGTAAAATATTTTTACTAGAAAAATAGGGTACATTTCCGGGTGTTACAATCACCCCTCCTTTTAAAAAGTTTCGTCCTCGAAACTTGCAAATAGAAAACTAAAGTATCAAGGATAAGAATCAGTTTTCAAAATTAATACGAAAACTTTTATAAGGGAAAATATTTATGAAACGAGGTTCATCTAGAAAACGTTTTAAAGAAGCATGTTCATAAGTGTGAAACTTTACTTACGGATCTCAAGAATGCTCGTCGCGAACGAGAACTCTAATTACCCAAATCAAAGCAATGTCGAAATAGTGAAATCGAAAATCAAAACAACGTTAGTAAGTGTAGGACTAGTTATCAGACGTCTCCAATAACAAGTGCAAACATCCAACCAAACGCAAAATCCAAGTATAAAAGCAAAAGAAATCTATTTTCTCCAAAACGAGGGTACAAAATCCATCTTTAGACTTCTTTGAAAAGTTAAATTAGAAATACAATATGGAAATTCGAAGGTTTTCTCAAAGATAAAATCAAAATACGAACACATTACACGTACATAGAGCGACTCGTACAATTCACACACAATTCAGGGTAACAAAATATATACAAAATACGCAAAAACGAAACAAATCGAACTTTTTGGGATAGGAAGATTAAGATAAAGTTGGGAGGAAGATCTACAAGAATTCGACATCACTAACTCTACTAATAAACCAAATCCTCAAGAGAATGCAATTTACCCAATTTGCAACTCATCCTTTTCAATCATCAGAATTTCTACAAAAATATTCCGTAATCACGAAACTTCGAGTAACAAATCCCAATTATTCGAATCCAACTAGAATCTACTAAGGTTCATCGGCACGGTAGACTCCACAACTAACAAGTCACATGAAAGATTCATTACATACTCTAATCTTCTTAGCTTCATCAAAACTCTTATTGGAAACCACCACAAAATGTTTATATCTAGGGAAACAAAACCGCTAACAACCACAAGGTAAAAGAGACTTACCATGAAATCCTTTGATCCAATTTATTCCAAAACTCATTACCCTAAAACTATTAACAATGAACCTTCTCATCATCAAAAGTTAAAACACAAATCCTCAAAAGAGATTAGTCACACAATCTCATTTCACTTAACTTTTGCCAATCATAGGGCAATGCGACCGTAAATCAATTTATTTAGCTCCTTCAAACTCTCAATACATCGGTTTTCGCTTATAACAATATTCCTCAAGTTTGGTCATCCAAATCCAAAATTCCACAAGGTAATTATTCCCGTTAGGGTCCAACATTTAAAGACCACAATTTTCCAAGTAACACTTAAAGAATCACTAAAATTTCTTAACCACAACTACCAACTATTATTATGCTTATTTCGATCCTCAAAACGATATTGCAACATTAAGCTTTCATAGTCTAAAACCACTAGGAGAGTTTCATCCTAAGCTATCCTCAAATCCTTATAATCATCTAAACATGAAACTAGTTTAATAGGACGGGTAGGTACCATATTCGAAACTTCTTCAAAACACACCTACTAACCCTTACGTTAGCTAATAAGAAAAACTACCTCTCAAGAGAGTAGGGATAAATGAACATGATACAAGGAACATTAGGAAGCATCATTAAAGACTACGATAAGATGAAAAAGGCGAAGGCGAAAAAGGAAAACGAGGTTGAGGAAGAGACAAAGCAGATAGTAGAGTTATGAAGCTATCTGAGTAAGAAAGAAAGTACGAGCTTGTAATTTCTTAAAGATCAATCTTGACAAAAACATTCAAGAATGGAAATGAAAAGGAATGATGGCACGAATAAAGGTTTAAGGTGTAATCCACCAAATTTCTCCTTTCAGGCTTAGGGTGATAGTAAAGCAACTCATCCCAAACAAAGGTCTCTTACAAGGGACCATCGTACCACGTACAATCATCAAAGTAAGGTACACCTAGATTTGATAAATCGACTCCAACCCAATTCATCCATCCTTTTATATCACACGGATTCCCAATTGCGGAATTGTAACTCAAGTATAATAACATTCCTTTAGCTCAAATATTCAACACAACCTCAAAGGTTTCTTTAATTGAAAGACTAACAAATACTCTCTTATACTCGGTCATTTTCAAGTCTATAGACCACGAGTTCATTATTATCAAAGTACAACATCAAGCCAAACATCATCATTAACATCCCAAGGTATTTCCATCATGGATCACATCATCGAATCTCTCTCATATCTATAATCCTCAAGTAATATGGTTCAAACTTCAAAAATGCGTTACTACTCCAAACGAGTCTCCGATACCATAAGATAAGATCATATCTTTAAATCCAAGAACTATAGCCAAATGCTTTTTCACCAAGCCTATACTCTAACACATAAACTAGAATCCACAAGAAGTCACGTAGTCTCAAAAGCATTTTACAACTCAAGGCATCATTCAAACTCCTAAATTCAAAAGATTAAATCGCTAATGGGTTTAGAAGTCTTAGCCAACTTATTCAACCTTACACCATCAATTATCATGAACTATCCACACATTGGTCATGACAAGCATCAAGCATTAAAATCATCAAACTTATCTTACTACCTTTTCTTAGAGATACAACCAATCATCAATATAGGGTGAATTTAGATCTACCATTTTTCTCAAATCACAAATTCATTCTAGCAACACTAATATTCCACAAAATTCAAAGTTCTTCCGACCAAGTATAATATACCACAAACAAATGGGTATGGCATCCACAAAAACGTTACAAGGTAAGGATACCAATGGTAAGATGGAGGAACCTATCAAGAGTAATTTCCAAGAGCAAACAAGATGGAAGAGAAAGAAGCACCTAAATAGAAGGAAGAGAGCATAATACAATAAGGACGAGAGAATTCATAGATGAAGAAGAAATACACTTCAATTAGGCTTGTAAATCTTCAAATCTTCGGTAAAGTATACTTCTTCTAGGTAACACAATGATCCACCCTAAGACGGTAGATACAAACAAACATAACATCACTCAACACAATCAACAAACAAGTTAGAACCTAACAAACATCAAGTACACCAAAGACTACCACCTTAGGTCCTTAAGTCTACCCATCTCTCGTTTATTATTTCAAGGTCAAGTGATTTAAGTTTAGGGTTCACGTGTGTGCGTCGGGAGCGATAAAGCTCTGATACCAACTGTGACAACCCTCGCGAATTCGGAAATATAAAACATACAAGCATGTGAATTATATAGCGGAAAATACGGTATTTTAAAAACCTTTATACATGCAAGATAGAAAAATACGAGGAGTGTCAAAATATTACAAACTAAATAAAAATACCACAAGAGACTTAGTCTCTCAAAGTGTTAACAAAAGACAAAGTAATTAGCAACTAGCTAAACAACGTCTAGAGGTGTTTCATCCAGGGACAAACGCCCGCTAGCACACAACCCGACCCAAATAGCATAAAAAGCAAAAAAGAGCCATTCCCTCAAGCAACCTGTTCATCATGAAAACATGAACGCCACAGTCAGTGGGGAAGTAACTCCAGGGTTCTCCCAGCCATTCACCTTAAACGGGTCACATATAAGGAAATACAAAGTACAATCATTCATATATATATATCCATGTGAGTTGCGATAAGAATAGATAGGCAATCCAATATATAATGATAAGATCATGTGGAAATCAAATCCGAAACCATCATATTATTCAAAGACTCGGGGAAGACACTCTTAGGCAACCGAATACGCTCACTAGGGCTTACATCTCACCGTTAGCGGTATACGATTGATAAGATTGAGACTCGACAGACAAACCAAGTCAGTCATGCGATGATCACATAATATCCAACATATTATCATCCATACACGAACCAAGACATTGACGGT
>JAIUZE010072887.1:0-12257 GCA_022085475.1 Heliosperma pusillum
CCTAAGCCCATAAACTTTGCTTGCAATGGGATTCGAACCCACGTATTGAGCTTGTGAGACAACTTGCATGACCACTGAGACATAGAGAACATATGGACTTTAAAACATAAATCTATACCCTATAACAGTTTTGTTATCCGGTTCTTTCTTTTGCTTACAAATACTGCCTTCAACTGTATACTTCACCCTTGATTTTCCTCTTTCGATGCATGCCCTCCACTCATTCCATTACTGATAAATCTCAATTTTTCACTCTCTTCCTCCACAAACCCCCTATACAGGAATCGTTGATGTTTTCTTATTGTGATTTTAATGTGTCAATTTGACAGGAACTAATTCAAGAACTGAAGGGAAGCATCGTAGACAAGATTGTCCGAGACGAAGATGACTTAATTGGCCTGCCCAGACAGTTATGGTGCTCACTAAAGAAAGACGCAGATGGTGAAACTTATGCAGGGGTCGGGTGGTTACTAGACCGCGATTTTGCTATTTCTTCGACATGTATTCTCTCAAGTGACTACCAAGTAAAGGTATTTCGCTACAAATAACTTTGTTTTAGAGGGTTTGTTTGCCTAATTGATTAGATTCGGTTTTGGTGGTCGGTAGTGGTGGCCGCCTGTTACTGGTAGAAGTTAATTTAAAGGTGATTTTATTTCTATGCGTTTGATTTTTCGATTTTATCATCTGATTGTTATTCGATTGATTTGTTTGCGATTTGTTTAGTTAATTGTATATTAGATTACATGATTTATTGGATGAGTTACATTAGGATAGTCGTTAGATTGATTGAATTTTGATTGTGGAATATGTTGTCGACTGAGTTGTTAGACGGAATTCGACGGGGTTGATGATGGAGGCTGGTTATTCGATGTCGATAAAACTCCGATTATGTTTCTGATTTGGGAATTCGGCGGGTTTTCTGGAACCATGGATTCAGCCAAACGTGATGACATTCACCATTTTCATGATTTCATTCTCAATCCCCTACTCAATCCTCCTTTCATTAAGACGCTAGATTATTGATTTTTTTTTTGTTATGCCGTTTTTATAGACGATATTTGAAAATATGTGTGGCCATATGAGAACTGGGATCGCTTTGAGAAAATTGCTAAATTAGTCTTGCTCCTCGACTCTCATTTTTAATACAAGTATGCAATAAAACTTTGTTAAGTGTGTGTTGCCAGGAAGGAAACTTAAGGAAGGGGATTGGTTGCCTAAAACGGGGTTATTTACTTGTGTACCTGATATTATAAGTTATTATAGTACCTAGCTTGCTTCGCCGGTTGTTCAAGTGGAACCAGTTATTAAGCCTCTTATGTTCTCCCTCCATTCTCTTATCACATGTTCTGCTGATCTTTATCATATACGTGATATTAATCATATGGTGAATGTTTACTCTATATCAATCTATTTTATATGCTTTCTCTTAACAATGGCATGTTTCATTGTGATAGTCTTTGATGCTTATGGTTCAAAACTTCAAATTTTACAATGTCACTTTTGCGAGTTAACACTTGATTTTAGCAGATTATATGTGAAGTATAAGTTATGATGGCTAAAAGTGCAAGGCAAGTGCATTCAACAACTTATTGCCGGGTGTTAGTCTGTTAGAAGTGTTAGCTACCAAGTTAATTGTTCTATAAAGTGGTATTGTGTACTTTATTTGTTCCATTACATTTTGTAGCCAGTATAATATTTTTGATTGTTGTCATTGAGTAATCTAATAGTAATATCACTTCATTCTTTAATTGTTCAAGGTTGATGAGAGAATTATTACTTGAAAAGGCTATAAGAAGCATACTACGACATGATTATGTTGACGTGAAACTAATGTCGGCTACTCTTAGTATCGTGAGTAAAGTTGGTATCCCTAGATGAAATCTCTATGTGCAAGGGTTTGGACAGACTATAACGATGGTGTATGTTATAACCCAAAAAGTTGTGACGTGAGTCATTCTAGGCGGCGTTGATGGACTTTTATAATGGGTTGCTTACTTGTAAGTTGTGAGGATGTTTCTGAAGTCTCAACAATGGCTGCTAACAACATTCGCCAAATATCGTCAAAGTAAATGTCATGTGATTTGGCTTGAAACTTGAAACTGGCTGTCAAGTTGTAGTATATTGGATTCTATATATGATGATAAAGATGTCCGTTCCCTTGATTGTGTTCATGTAATCGGCAAGGACACGAATATTCAGTGCTCTCTTTGAGATTTGATGTAAGTGTATGTTGGTTATATCCATTCCTCACAATATTATTGTTGTAAGAAGTATACGGTATGATGGTTATTGACTTATCTTTTTAACTACAAAAGGTTGTTAAAGTATCTCTGTCTTGTTAAGTTTCTCTTGTGTTTCATTTGATTTTTAGTATGTTGTTCCATCGTACAGTTTTCTATCGAACAAGTTAAGGCTGGTAAATTTTGGCATGAACTCAGAACACAATATGAACTCGAAATAATGTTAGCGGGGTAGGATTGCTCTATACATACACAATTTCATTATCCTCTGACAATTTAGATGTTCTCTTAAAGCTTTTTATTATTGTTCAACATGATATAAGACATGAGTTAAGGTGGCTTATGAATGCTTGCGTAAAAGGTACTCCCTCCGTCCCGGTCATTTATGTACCTTTGTTTTTGGCACAATTATTAAGGAAATAGTATGTGACCATTTGTGGTGATAGTTGGTGGATGGTATGTGGACAAATAGGACAATAGTTTAATTGAGGGATCAAATTACTCATAAATTACCTTCTTAATATAAAAAGGTAAACAAATGAATGAGACACCTTAAAATGAAGACGAATGAAGTATAACAGATAGATGTAGACATAATATGAAACATAGGTGTAACATGTTCTCGTGATTATGGTGTTGTGTAATTAATCTAAAAGATTAAAGAATAGTTTGGGCATTATATATTGATCATTATAGAAAGTAGAGAAAAAGATCTGATTGAATGTTATTAATATCGAAGTGCTCTTTTCATATAGGTTGATTTTCAAATGTATAACTGTTCCTTTACTATAAACCCATTTGTCTAAGATCTTGGCCACTCAAACTAATATTGTTTTTTTGAGATTATCGATATACTTTTTCTATTCACGCCCGTGTAACTTTGTACGGGTCCTAAACTAGTAAATGTATCATACAAATACCACTGCAAGCAAAGTTATTATCATACAATTGGTGCTTTGTTCATACAATTGGTCTTAAGGTATGTAAACAATCTTTATTTCAAATCGGATGAAAATTTCGTTATCCTGAATCATTATTATATGTCTTACAGATATTACAGTACGAATTTAAAAACATTTTAATTCAAGGTCCAGTTGTCCCGAAAACCGTGGATAATAACTTTCAAAATCAGCGATTTTCAGGGATATTCGGAATCCAAAAATATTTTTCCCCAAAAGGTGTTTATAGACTCGTTACGTCTATAAATAGCAATTGGATGTTAGTATCCCTCTTTAAACAACGTAAAAACGGATAATATTACTTGTTTCCTCAAATACAGACAAGGTTTGAAAAGTGATCTTAAGGTCTCCAAATTATCTTTATTTCAAGTAAGATGCCAATTTCGTTATCCTGAGTCATTATTATATGTCTTGGAGATATTACATTGCGAATTTCGAGATATTTTATTTCAATGCCTAGTAGTCCCGAAAATCGTGGATAATTCAGCGGTTTTCAACGAAATTTGGAAACCAAAATTTTTTTTTCCCTAAAGGTATTTATAGACTAGTTGCGTTTATAAATAGCAATTCGATGTTAGTTTCCCTCTTTAAACAACAAAAAACGGAGAGTACTACTTGTTTCCTGTAATGCATATAAGGTCTGAAAAGTGGTCTTATGGTCTCCAAATTATCTTTATTTCAAGTGAGATGCCAATTTTGTTATCCTGAGTCATTATTATACTACCTCATATTCTCAATAACATTCCTCATTTCAATTTTCGTCTATTCACAATATTTTCCCTATTTCCTTTTTTTGGTAAGTATTTGTGTGGTTCAAATTTAATTGTATGGTGGGTTAGTGTATTTGTGTGGTCCAAATTTAATTATATGGTAGGGTAATGTGTTTTCTTAATTTTTGTGTTAAAATGAAAGGAGAAGGTTATTGAGAATATGAGGTCTGAAAAGTGGTCTTAAGGTCTCCAAATTATTTTTATTTCAAGTGAGATGTCAATTTCGTTATCCTGAGTCATTATTATATGTCTTAGAGATATTAAAGTGCGAATTTAGAGACTTTTTATTTCAAGGCCCAGTTGTACTGAAAATCGTGGATAATAACTTTGAAAATCAGCGGTTTTCAGCGATATTCGGAAACCAAAAATAATTTTTCACTAAAGGTGTTTATAGACTCGTTAAGTCTATAAATAGCAATTGTTTTTTGGTATCCCTCGATAAACAACGTAAAAATGATTACTTGTTTCCTCTCATACAGACAAGGTCTGAAAAGTGGTCTTAACTCTTAAGGTCTCAGAACTACCTTTATTTCAAATTAGATGCCAATTTTGTTCTCCTGAGTCATTATTATATGTCTTAGAGATATTACGCTGCAAATTTAGAGACATTTTTTTTTCAAGGCCCAGTTGTCCCGAAAACCGGGGATAAAATAACCTTCATAATCAGCGGTTTTCAGCGATATTCGGAAACCAAAAATATTTTTTCCCTAAAGGTGTTTATATACCCGTTACGTCTATAAATAACAATTGGATTTTAGTATCCTTCTTTAAAAAACGTAAAAACGGAGATTACTACTTGTTTCCTTTAATACAGACAAGATCAGAAAAGTGGTCTTAAGGTCACCAAACTACCTTTATATCAAATCAGATGACAATTTCGTTATTCTGAGTCATTATTATATGTCTTAGAGATATTTAAATGCGAATTTAGAGACATTTTATTTCAAGGTCCAGTTGTCCCGAAAAACGTGGATAATAACCTTAAAAATCAGCGATTTCAGCAATATTCGGAAACCAAAAATATTTTTTTCCTAAAGGTATTTATAGAGCCGTTACATCTATAAATAGCAATTGGATGTTAATATTCCTCTTTAAACAACGTAAAAACAGAGAATACTTCTTGTTTCCTCTGATATAAACAAGGTCTGAAAAGTGGTCTTAAAGTCTCCAAACTATCTTTATTTCAAATCAGATACCAATTTCGTTATCCTGAGTAATTATTAGTATTAAAGATATTATAGTGCCAATTTCAAGGCCCAGTTGTCCCGAAAACCGTGGATAATAACCTTCAAAATCTGCGGTTTTCAGCAATTTTGGGAAACCAAAAATAATTTTTCCCTAAACGTGTTTATAGACCCGTTAAGTCTATAAATAGACATTGGTTTTAGTATCCCTCTTTAAATAACGTAAAAACAGATATTACTTTTCGTTTCCTCTAATACAGACAAGGTTTGAAAAGTGGTCTTAAAGTCTCCAAACTATCTTTATTATAAATCAGATGACAATTTCGTTATTCTGAGTCATTATTATATGTCTTAGAGATATTACAGTGCGAATTTAGAGACATTTTATTTCAAGGCCCAGTTGTCCCGAAAAACGTGGATAATAACCTTGAAAATCAGCGGTTCTCAGCTATATTCGGAAACCAAAAATATTTTTTTTCCTAAAGGTATTTATAGACCCGTTACGTCTATAAATAACAATTGGATGTTAGTATTCCTCTTTAAACAACGTAAAAACAGAGAATACTTCTTGTTTCCTCTAATATAGACAAGGTCTGAAAAGTGGTCTTAATGTCTCCAAAATATATCTATTTCAAATCAGATGTCAATTTTGTTATCCTGAGTCATTATTATATGTCTTAGAGATATTACGCTGCAAATTTAGTGACATTTTTTTTTTCAACGCCCAGTTATCCCGAAAACCGTGGATAATAACCTTCATAATCAGCGGTTTTCAGCGATATTCGGAAACCAAAAATATTTTTTTTCCCTAAAGGTGTTTATATAACAGTTACGTCTATAAATAGCAATTGGATTTTAGTATCCTTCTTTAAAAAACGTAAAAACGGAGATTGTAACAACCCGAAAAATACCCAATTTTTCTAGTGAAAATACTTTATGGATACTTTTCAACAAAGTTAAGTTTTAAAATAGGATTTATTGTTTCGAGTCGTATTTTGAAATTCCGAGTTCGTATTTGGAATTTTTGAGAGATTCCATGAGAATCCCGTTTTTAAGTCAACTTTGACTTTCGTTGACTTTTTCCGACTCGCCTTGAAATTTTGAAGACCGAAATTTTATTTAAAAAAAATAATATTTTTAATTTATTTTTATTAAGATTTATTGGGATTTATGATAATTTAATATAATTATTTTGAATTTATTCGGAATTAAAGAATAACTTTTACGGTTTTAATCCGAATGTCATTTAACTATTCCCGAGTCGACTTAAACCCCGAAACAAACCCGAAACTCGACTTTGGCATGAGTCACACGCCCATGTCATCTTTTTCCACTCACAATTAGATCTTTTAATTGTTTCGATTAAACTAATACAAATATCTTAGATATTTGTTACTTTATCGATCCGTTAACAAAAATTACGCAAATCGCTCAAAAAACAGATCCGACTACTACCCATTTCTCACGGCTCTTTCCCCTCTCTTAGGCCTTGATATTTTCCTTTCTTTTCATTACAATAACATAATATCTTGATATTTAGTTTAATTAACTTAATCTCTAATTATATTTAATCAATTACCGTAATATAATTATAAATTCCGAGTCAATTCCGTAACAACAATTTCAAAACCCGACTCATTATTTTCTCTATAAACACACGGCCCAATCCCACCATTACTCACTAACAACTTTTCATTTTACAATAAATCAAATTAAGATCTAATTAATCGTTCTTCATCGTTCTTCATTCGTTCTTCGTCGTTCTTCATTCGTTCTTCGTCGTTCTTGAGCAAAATCATCATAAAACCTTCATTTCTTATTTTAAATCCATCCTAACTTATATTTCTAGAATCTCCTCTTCGCTCTCCATCTTCAAGTACGGTTTAATTTCAAATCCGACAAAATCGTTTTCAACATTTAATTATGGAAAATCAAGTTTAAATTCTAATAATGTTTTTCTTGTCATTTCTTATAGGGGAAGATTTTGAAGACGAGTTTGGAGACTCGTATATTTTGGGTGAAGATTAGTAGACGGGTTTTTCTTTATTTCTTATTTTGGTGCTACTTGATTTTGCTAGCTAAGGTAACAATTCCGATTTACTCGACGAAATAATGTCACATATCTTTTGTTCTTTTGTTTTTGGTTCATCTTTTGTTTTAGTTCATATTATTGTTACTTATGATTTTTAATTAGTAACTGTTGGAGCTAGTGGCCTCCAGTTAGTGCATACCGAAATAAATCTCTGTAGGTTCACAGGGTATACTTTGTATAATAATCAGTTGATTAACGTTTATCAATAACGGTTGGCTTGCTAGATAAGTTTGACGTTATTGTCATACAGATGGCGGTGATCAACTGGTCCCTAAAAGTCACACCTATAGGATGTGTTTGAGAGATGTGATTATTTGAGAAAATAATCATATTGATACCCTATTATATGACTAAAAGGTTAGTCAGTGTAATTGACTAAAAGGTTAGTCAATGTGATGATGAGACGAAAGTTAGCTGAGACGAATTAACTGTAATTCGTAAAATTAAATATAAAAAGTTATATTTAATTATAGTATATAATGTAAGCTAATTAAACATAAACCGTTATAATTAATTGGCAAATTATAAATATACGGATATTTATAATTAATGACGGATTATAATGTCGGTCCATGTAAAACGACGATTATAAGATATTACATTATATTGGAAGCTAAAATGACCAAAACACGGTATTCAGATACACTCGGGTTTTCGGGTCAATGGGTAATTATTTGAGGAGACTAAATCTCCTCATATATAAAAGAATAGTTGCCGTGAGAATCAGGTGAGGAGGTGAATAGAAAATTCTGATTTTCTAATTTCTGACCTAACCTAATTCTATTCTCTCAGGCAGCCTCCATCTACACATCACACAAACTGACAAAAGTTAACAGGAACTTTTGACATAAACACAAATCAAAAGTTAACAGTAATTTTTGATAACTTCTAGCAACACAAGGGTATTTCTCGGAGCATCTTGGGTGCAACGATTAGGAGGATATCTACCTTGATATCTCTGTTCTTTACGCCGATTGCTAGGACCGAAGGTTGATTTCTAAACCTTTTCTTTGTTTTCGTTTATGACTAGTATAATCAAGTTATTACTATTTCGTTATAATCCTATAATAATTGTATTGTGGTAATACGGATTCCCACAAGTGGTATCAGAGCATAGGCCACGAAATTGTTTTAATTTGATTTCATAAACCGAAACTGTTTTCATCCGGTGTGTGTTTGACTCGATCGAGGACTTTAGTGTCTCGATCGAGCAGTTTTTGTGAGATTTTGGTCGATCGAGTACTTGCTTTCACTCGATCGAGCCGTTTTCTTTGTCGTTTGATCGATCGAGTAATTTGGTATGATCGATCGAGCAGTTTTCTTTGTAATTTGGTCGATCGAGTAATGGGTTTTGCTCGATCGAGCTATTTTCTGAAAAGGTTTTGGTCGATCGAGTGTTTTTATACTCGATCGTGGTCCCTGTTTGTCGACTAGGAAGAATTAATCGTATTTCCTTTCGTATTGGTTTTCATTTAGATTTATTTTGTTATTTTAATCTGTTAAAATAACATAGAATAGATTTGTAGATGTTTTAATTTAATAAAGATTAGATTAAAATGAAAATGAAAATGATGTTGGATGAGTTTTTCATTAGAAAGGATATTATTTTTCCTATTTAGTCGATAAGGACCGTTTTGCTTAAAAAAAAAATTTGCCGAAAAATTTTTATGCTGGAAAATTTCTGTTTTTTTTTGTGTTAAAGTTTTTGGCCTTTAATTGTACATCATTCGGATTTTGTATAATTAATGTGAAACGGTTCACATATGCTTAATATCTTACATTTTAAAGCAGTTTGAAATGTTTAGGATAGTTCATTTTATCAGTAAAATGAATCGAGATTGTAATTGATGTGGGTGATTACAGAATTACCACATAATTATAATCTATGTTAAATGGTGGTTTGGATAATAAAACATCGTAATAACTGTATTATGTCTTGTATGTTTTATTTTAGTTGATGCTTTTATCTTGTTTTTGGGAATGTTTGAATGAATTTTAACGTATTTTACAATCAGTTGTAACTTAGTGTGGCCTTAGTAGATTGTGTTACCGTAATGATGGTAACATAGTCTTGGATGTATTTTGAGATCTCGCATCTCCATTATTTTTAGTTTTGGGTTTTGAAATTAGTATGTAATAAATAGGATCTATGTAATTTTATTTATTGTAATTTCAAAGAAGACTAAAGATGGAGATTGGAGCTCACTCCCGCTGCATGGACCAAGAAGGGTGATAAAGTCAAGCTTCGAGGGTCCAATCTGTTGGATTCCGAGTTGTATTTTATTCTTTTTGGTAGGATAGGCCACACTAGGACATGTTTTTCTTTTACGTTTTTCATTCTCGTTTTTCTTTCCTTCACATGATAGATAATTGCATCATATTCCGCCTAAACCAAACCACCTAATAAAATGCATGTAAAATGATTCATATAGGTTGAATATTTTAATCATGGACATACAGATGTCACTCGCTTTTAGGGCCATCACCTTAGTTAAATCATTCTCGAGTTGCTAGACATTCGTTCACTTACAATGAATTTAAGTTAAGATGATGGGACCTTCCCCTATAAATTAAAATTGAGACTAGTCTTTATAGGGAAAACTACTATGAGCCCCTTCTTCGTCGGAAGTCATAATATGACCCTTTCTACGTTGGGTAAGTAGTGAGTGTTGACCTATTTTATCTCAACATTATAGTACGAGTAATATCTCGGGATTATAATGGACTATAAGATAGAATTTACAGAAATTTATCGACCGAGAATTCTAAAGGTAGAATTAGCCAAAAGGTTGGCTTATCAATTTACAGACATTGAGTCTTGGGATCATTTATATAATTCTTGAGGGAGGTCAATTGTATAAATGCTTGAGTCATCGCATTAAACAGTTTTTGCATTAAGACTTAATTTTTAAAAACGATGAAACTTATCATAATTTTTCTTTTTTTCACAGTTTCTTGAATACGTTATATACAGATATAACTGCTTAAAATAACAAATGGCTGGACGTACAGACGACCCAATGCCAAGTGCTACACTCGCTCGCGAGTCCTGGCTAAAGATCTTTATGGACAACATGAATCAGTCCACGCGACTGAAGAATGATTGGTCAAACTTTGCGGACTGGGAGGCGGCATTACGGAATGCTGCCATTACTGACGGTAAGCTCAAGTACTTGACTGAGCCACTACCAACTAACCCAGGCCCCAATGCAGGAGCCAATGCATCACTTGCTTATAGTGATTTCGTAATGGAGGCGAGTGCGATAAAGAACGTACTCATCTTTGCAATGGAATCCAATTTGCAGAGGCGATTCATAGCCCAGGGTGCAAACAAGATTTTCACCACTCTCTCTAACGAGTTCTCGAAAGCTCCGAGGATCGTTAGCTATGAGTACACCTGTCGCTTCTTTGAAGCGAAACTCCAGAAGGGCCAAGCGGTTAGCCCACACATTCTTGCTATGAGCGAGAATGTCGAGAAGCTGGAGGCTCTTGGTTGTAAAATCGATGAGAAGATCATTATTGATCGTGTGCTCCATTCACTTCATGATGGTTTTGCCCTTTTCAGGGCAAAGTACTATATGAATGATATGAAGAAAAGTCTTCATCAGCTCCACTCACTTCTCGTACAGACCGAGAGTGATCTGAAATTGAGTGGGAGCGTGAAACAGGACGTTCTCATGATTAACAACAAGGGTAGGGGTAAGGGAAAGGCTCAAGCTGACCTAGCTGTAGGGAAGCAAAAGTTCAAAAAGCCAGGAAAAGTCAAGAGTGGGCCTGGTGAGACTAGCGGTAGCTCACAAGGCAAGACAAAGAGCGATGAAGGTAACATGGAGTGCCACCATTGCCACAAGTTTGGGCATTGGAGGAGGAACTGCCTCGTGTACCGTGAGGACATAAAGCAGGCCGCGTCTCTCCTGTTGGTATGTCTTCTTCTTTTATTCATATGATTGATATCAACCATGCAAGTTTCGGAACTTGGGTACTAGATACTGATTGTGGTTCTCATCTGTGAGTAGTAAGAAAGCAAAGGTTGGTGACAAAGATCAAACCTATTTATGGCATTGCCGTATGAGACACATAAATGAAAAACGCGTGAAGAAGCTCATTGATAATGGGACTATCTCCCCATTTGACTATGACTCTTTTGGCACGTGTGAATCATGTCTCATAGGCAAAATGACTCGAATTTCCTTCAAAGGTGTTGGAATGCGCGCTGCTGACCTATTAGGACTCATACATACTGATGTGTGTGGACCTATGTCAATCAACGCTATAGATGGCTATAGATATTTTATCACTTTCACGGACGATTTGAGTAGATATGGTTATGTCTACTTAATGAAGCATAAAAGTGAGTCCTTTGACAAGTTCAAGGAATTCCAGAACAAGGTTGAAAACCAGCTGGATAGAAAGATTAAAGCACTACGTTCGGATCGTGGTGGCGAATATCTTTCGAAGGAGTTTGATCGACACCTTAAAGACTATGGTGTAGTACTACAGTTAACTCCACCTGGAACACAACAATTGAATGGTGTGTCCGAACGGAGAAATCGAACATTACCTTGATATGGTTCGATCCATGATGAGTCACACGGTTTGTACCTGATTCATTGTGGGGGTTATGCTCTTTTGTCAGCTGCTCTAATACTTAACCGAAGTCCGTCTAAAGCTGTAGACAGACTCCATATGAACTATGGAAGGGAACGGTCCCTAACTTGTCCTTTATTCGGGTTTGGGGCTGCGAGGCTTATGTCAAATGGAGACCTGACGATAAGCTCGTCCCACGATCGGTCAAGACATACTTTATTGGTTATCCAAAAGGGATGTTTGGTCATTACTTTTACTCGCCTACCGAACAGCGAGTTTTTGTTGCCGCTAGTGCGACGTTCTTAGAGAAAGAGTTTCTCGAGAATAGGACAAGTAATGGAACCTTCGATTTGTCGGAGATTCAAGAACCAACAACCGAGCAACCAATGGGAAACTGTTCCTCATCATCAGCTGCGGTAATATTC
>JAIUZE010072888.1:0-10542 GCA_022085475.1 Heliosperma pusillum
TCCTCGTATTTTTCGATCTTGCATGTATAAAGGTTTTTAAAATACCGTATTTTCCGCTATATAATTCACATGCCTGTATGTTTTATATTTCCGCATTCGCGAGGGTTGTCACAGTTGGTATCAGAGCTTTATCGCTCCCGACGCACACACGTGAACCCTAAACTTAAACTACTTGACCTTGAAATAATAAATGATAGATGGGTAGACTTAAGGACCTAAGGTGGTAGTCTTTGGTGTACTTGATGTTTGTTAGGTTCTACCTTGTTTGTTGATTGTGTTGAGTGATGTTATGTTTGTTTGTATCTACCGTCTTAAGGTGGATCATTGTGTTACCTAGAAGAAGTATCCTCTACCGAAGATTTGAAGATTTACAAGCCTAATTGAAGTTTATTTCTTCCTCATCTATGAATTCTCTCGTCCTTATTGTATTATGCTCTCTTCCTTCTATTTAGGTGCTTCTTTCTCTTCCATTTTGTTTGCCTCTTGGAAATTTCTCTTGATAGTTTCCTCCATCTTACCATTGGTACTCCTTACCTTCCTTTATGTAACTTTTTATGGATGTCATACCCATTTATTTGTGGTATATTATGCTTGGTCGGAAGAACTTTAATTTTTGTGGAATATTAGTGATTGTTAGAATAAATTTGTGATTTGAGGAAAAAGGTGTAGATCTAAATTCACCCTATAGTGGTGATTGGTTGTATCTCTAAGGAAAGGTAGTAAGATAAGTTTGATGATTTTAATGCTTGATGCTTGCCATGACTTGTGTGTAAATAGTTCATGATATTCGATGGTGTTAGGTTGAATGAGTTGGCTAGGACTCCTTAACCCATTATTGATTTAATCTTTTGAAATTAGGATTTTGAATGATGCCTTGAGGTGTAAAATGCTTTTGAGATTAAGTGATGTCTTGTGGTTTCCTATTGTGTGTTTGTGAGTGTAGGCTTAGTGGAAAAGCATTTGGCTATAGTTCTTGGATTTAAAGATATGATCTTATTTTATGGTATCGGAGACTAGTTTGGAGTAGTAAGGTTTCGTTGTAAGTTGAACCATATTATTTGAGGATTATGATGTGAGTTATGATGGAAATACCTTGGGACGTTAATGATGATGTTTGACTTGAGGTGGTACTTTGATAATAATGAACTCGTGGGCTATAGACTCTTAAGAGAGTATTTGTTAGTCCTTCAGTTAAAGAAACCTTTGAGGTTGTGTTGAATATTTTGAGCTAAAGGAATGTTATTATACTTGAGTTGCAAATCCGCATTTTGGGAATCCGTGTTATATGAAAAGATGGATGAATTGGGTTTTAATCGATTTGTTAAATCTGAGTGTACCTTACTTTGATGATTGTGGTACGATGGTCCCTTGTAAGAGACCTTTGTTTGGGATGAGTTGCTTTACTATCACCCTAAGTCTGAAAGGAGATATTTTGTGGATTAAACCTTAAACCTTTACTTGTGCCATCATCCCTTTTCATTTCCATTCTTGAATGTTTTTGTCAAGATTGATCTTTAAGAAATCGCATGCTCGTATCTTCTTTCTTACTCAGAGATCTTCATGACTCTACTATCTGCTTTGTCTCTTTCTTGGCCTCGTTATTTTCAGCGTTTCTCTCTTTTAATCTCATGCCTGATTTTATTCTCGCATTCTCCTTGAGATTTCTTATCGTTTCCTATCTCGTTGCCGCTTGATCTTTTCCTTAGTGGTTTTGGATTTGGAGCTTGGTATTGTAGTGTTATTTTGAGAATTGAGTTGATCATGATAATAGTTTGTTGATGTTGAGTACTATAACGGTTGCTTGGTATGTCATTTGGGAATTAGATGTCTCTAATTGGTGGATTCTAAAAGAGACTTTGCTTTAGGGAAATTGAGTCGGTACTCAAAGTTTGAGGAGTATTATCATAAATGAAAAACCGATTCATTTTGAGTTTTAGATGAACTAGATGATTTGAATGGTTGTCTGATTGTCAAGTCATTGGTCATTTGTGGTTTGGAATTGGTAATTTTCTTTTATTCTTTAGGAATCATAGTTCGAGATTGAGAAATGTTCGTTGCAAGCTTTGGATAATGAATGCTCAGTTGTTAAGGATTATAGAGTTAGAACGGTGGAGCCATTTATCTTTAGGATTTGTAACCACCATAATTTACTAATGTGACTATTTGTATTTGAGGCTTCGAGCATAGTAGTGATCAAATTAAGAATATTATGTCGTATTAAAGAATTCCTATAAGCGATAATGGATTGTGGATTTTCCCTTTTCGTGAGACCTTGGATGAGGCTAGATGGATCTTAGATAATTATGTTTGTTGTTTTGATTATATTTTGACTTTCGAGGATGAGAAAGTTCATTGTAATGAATTTTGGAATAGATTGGATCAGAGGATTTTATGATAAGTACCGTTCACTGTGTGGTTGTTAGTAGATATGATCCCCTAAGATGAGATTTCTTTGGTTAGTGGTCTCAGATAGAGTTTGATGAATCTAAGGATTTTATATTACGTTAAAGGACCTCTCCTGCAGATTGCAATCTAAGGACCCTAGTCGATGCTAATTAGGTTGAATGGTTATGTTGATGACTTGAGGTCTCGTGGTTATGAAGGATTTTAGTAGAAATCAAATGATTGAAAATGTTGAGGTGTAACTTGGGTAAATTACATCCTCTTGAGCATTAGAGTATCAGTAGAGTTAGTACTATCGAGTTCTTGTAGATCTTCGTGCCGACTTCATCGTGATTCTTCATATCCCTAAGAGTTCGATTTGTTTCGTTTTTGCGTGTTTTGTATATATTTTGTTATCGTGATTTGTGAACTTTATGTCCGAGTCGCTCTATGTACGTGTAATGTCGTGTTATTTTGACTTTATCTTTGAGAAAACCTTCGAATTTCCATATTGCTTTCCTAATTTAACTTTTCAAAGAAGTCTAAAGAGGGTTTTTGTACCTCCTTTTTGGAGAAAATAGATTTCTTTCGCTTTTATATTTGGATTTTGCGTTTGGTTGGATGTTTGCACTTGTTATTGGAGACGTCCGATAACTAGTCCTGCACTTACTAACGTTGTTTTGAATTTCGATTTCACTAATTCGACATTGATTTGATTTTGGATAATTAGAGTTCTCGTTCGCGACGAGCATTCTTGTGATCCGTAAATAGAGTTTCGCTCTTATGAAAATTCTCCTTAAACCCTTTTCGAGAAGAACCTCGTTTCATAAATGTTTCCTTGTAAAAGCTTTCTTGTTAATTTTTAAAACCGATTCTTGTCCTTGATACCTTTGTTTTCTACTCTCAAGTTTCGAGGACGAAACTTTTTAAAAAGTGGGGTGATTGTAACACCCGGAAATGTACCCTATTTTTCTAGTGAAAATATTTTACGGATACTTTTCAGCAAATCTAAGTTTTAATATAGAATTTTATGTTCCGAGTCGAATTTAGAATTTCCGAGTTCGTATTTGGAATTTCCGCGAGATTTCAAGAAAAACCCGTCTTGAGCCGTCTTTGACTTTTGTTGACTTTTTCCTTATACATATCATACTACCACTTAACCTATTTTCATTCACAACACAATTCAACATCTCCTTCTTCCTTATCAAACCACCAAAACCTAAACCCCCTTCCTTGATCGCTCTTAAGATGATCGCTACGTCTTCATTTCTTGCTCAAATTCACGTAAGTTCGTCTTATTCTTCCCCTCTTAGCTTCCTCTATCCGTATTGGTAATAAAATTACCGTCTTTCTCGCGTTTTAAATTATCCGTCTTTCTCAAGGTGAATGATATTCATCTTTTATTATCTAATTGTATGTAGGTGGAGACTAGGAAGGTTTAGAAATCGATTAAAGGCGCGAAAAGGTAACGGTGAAGGGTTACTCGATATCATTTACGTGTTTTACATGATTTCTATGTTAGAATTCGTATTTAGAATACGATTAGAAAGCGTAGGAATTGTATTATTATAATGATTGTTTTAGTTGCATGACTTTGATATGAGTATTGATTTGTTTTGATAGTTGTAGAAGTGAATCATGAAAATTGTAAATGTTTGAATGTAATGTTGAAGGCTCTCGGGTGAACTGGGAACCATTTCAACGGTCGTGAAATCAAGTCACGGTCGTGACTTGTGCTTTTCACTTGCACTGACCCCTTTTTTTCGTAAAATGATCATTCTCCTCGTTACTTGCTTTTTTTTGGGGGCCTTGTGAACCTATCGTTGGAACCGTAAGAGATACGCTTCAACCTCGACTTAGAATTTTAATGCATTTTGCAATATCTGAAATATAGTTATTACAGTTTTGAAGTGGACCCTTGTTTTTAGTTAGTTTCCAACACTTTGTTGTTGGAGAGGTATCTATGTTTCTTATTCTCATGCTTCATAACTTTGTTTCTAATGCTTATGACCATGTTTGATTCATGTTTATCATATTTACATTTATATAAGCCATAATCTCCCATGTTTGGTGCGGTTTGTGGTAGTTCCCACTTTGTCGGTTTTTTATACAAGGATAAAAGACGGTTTGAGCATATTTTGTCTTGTGCTTTGTACTCTCATTCCCTTGGCTACCTTCCCGTGCATAGGCTGGAATGTTGGAAAGGGAGAGGTATCCTACTGCTTAAATGCCAATGTGTTATTGAGGCATACGACGCCGTTGTGGGATTGAAACTCTATGCGTTGATCACCCCGCCGTCAAAATTTTGTGTAACTTGCCGATTGTGTTTATTTGGCATGTAGCGAACCGCTTGTTTGAGCGTGAGCTCTTTTCCGCCTCGTTCGGAAATTGATCTACTACCGAATTTAGGGTACTCGGCGTTTTTCTTTTGTAAGACCGATTCTTGATGCGAAATGGTTTTCTCATGTTCGATCGGAAAATGTTATTTCCGAGAGTCTGGCCCGATTTAGCCTAGTACCGCATATTTAATATCGTCGTGCCACCGACCAGGAGGAACTTTTCTACATATACGAAATGTAGCATCGTGTATGAGTTCAGGGAAATGTTTATCCCGTGGATGCCTGTTAATCATACTTGCCATGTACACGATGCTAGTGCGTTTCATTTACCGTGAGAGATGTCGTCTTGTGTCGTCTTTCTTAAATGCGTGATTTCATGGTATTATTCATGGTCATTGCATGATTGGGCACCGTCTATGTATTGGGTTGTTTGAATGGATGATAACATGATGGATTTATTCATGGTAATCGCATGACTTGGCATGGTTTGTTTGTCGAGTCTCAATCTTTTCAAACTTATACCGCTAACGGTGAGATGCAAGCCCTAGTGAGTGTATTCGGTTGCCTAAGAGTGTCTTCCCCGAGTCTTTGAATAACATGATGGATTCGGATTTGATTTCCATATGAGCTTATCATTATATCTCGTATTGCCTATCTATTCTTATCGCAACTCACATGTATATATATATATGCATGCTTTACTTTTGTATTTCCTTATATGTACGTTTAATGTGATATGGCTGGGAGAACCCGGAGTTACTCCCCACTGATTGTGGCGTTCATGTTTTCATGGATGAACAGGTTGCTTGCATGGATGGCTTTTTGCTTATGCTATTTTGGGTTCGGGTGTGAGCTAGCGGGCGTTGTCCCTGGAAGATTCACCTCTAGTCGTTAATTAGCTAGTTTGCTAAACACTTGTTCTTTGTTAACATTTTGAGAGACTCCGTCTCTTTGTTGTATTCCGTACTTAGTTTGTAATGTTTTGACACTCCTCGTATTTTTCTATCTTGCATGTATAAAAGTTTTTAAAATACCGTATTTCCGCAAATTAATTCACATAATTGTATGTTTTATATTTCCGCATTCGCGAGGGTTGTTACATTTATACCCTTATTAATGAGTTTTTTTATGTTTAACCCATTTGAGCCTTTGTAGTATGTTTTATAATCCATTTAATAGCTACATTCCTAGAATTTGCCTACCTTATCGGGATAGTCGCAGTTGCTTGCTTTTCATGTCTACTTGTCTACTATGGTTGGGTTGCGATTTTAAAAGATCACTTAGGTGTAGCAATTTTGTTAGCAATTGATTCATTTATTCTCTTTGTTGAAAAGTGTTATGAAGCAAAAAGAAAAAAAATAAAGACAAATGAAAAAAAAAGAGAAAAAAAAAAAGTGCTTCATTTGTTTTGTTTCAGGGATATTGAAAGGGAAATTAAATAATCTAATGCATATTTAGAGAGTAATATCAATATCTCTCTTGTGTTGTCGCAGTTTGAGATGATTTCTCTAGTTGGGTATTAGTTTATGCTTAATATTGTAGAATTGGTTTTGTAAGTGTCGCTGCGACTACCGGTCTTAGCCCCACATTCCAATATATATGTGCTTTGGCACAACCTACTTCTATACCTTCATTCATTAGCCTCCCTTATTGTCCTTGATACGTACATGTACTTTGATCTTTTATTGCGAATGCGTATTAGTTGGGGAAATTATTATCACATTAGAATGCATGCATGTTTCATAAGTTGAGTGAGTGTTTCTCTTTCTTTCTATCTTTACAAAACTCACCCTTCAAAAACTTATGAGTGAATAAGTGAAATCCGCGAGAATTCGACTAATTTGTCTTGCAAGATCGAAAGGTAATTGGTTTTGTCTATACTGCGGTATCATGTTATATCTTGAGACTTGAGCTGCATTTTCTACTTTCCCGTGCCTTTAAATTTATTTTATTGATACAATTTGGTCATTACATTGTTATAG
The DNA here is from genome assembly GCA_022085475.1 of Heliosperma pusillum. Taxonomy (NCBI): domain Eukaryota; kingdom Viridiplantae; phylum Streptophyta; class Magnoliopsida; order Caryophyllales; family Caryophyllaceae; genus Heliosperma; species Heliosperma pusillum. The sequence continues at coordinate 6,704 of JAIUZE010072888.1, forward strand.
ATATGGATAGCTTGGTATTTGTATGTGCATTGACATTAGCTTTGAGTTGTTCATTTTACCATTTGTATGTTTGTCTTTATACTAGGATTAGTACTTGGCTTGAGGGCAAGCAAAGCGATGGTTTGGGAGAGTTTGATGAGTCATAATTTCATACATATTTATGCCCCCCCTTAGTCACTTTAGTGACGGTTTTTGTGATTAATTACATGATTAAATGTCACTATTGCTAGAATGTCGGTACTTCCGCCTTTTGGTATTTTTAATGCAGATTGGATGCATTTTTTGAACAATCGGATGTTAATGAGCACCGCGGAATCGATAGGCACGGAAACCAAGAAGAATAGGGAAGACGGCAAAGAGAAGCTGAGAATTACTCAGGAAACTCGATCGAGTATAACAGTATCGATCGAGTCGTGGGGCATAAATACTCGATAAAGTATTGCTATACTCGATCGAGTGTTTTAATGTCTTAGCGTTTCCGTTACTTTCTTTAAATAGTTTTGTTTTGTAATATAAATAAAAAAACTCGTCTATTATTGTTGGTTAAGCTCTAATTTACTTAGAAAGTCGTAGAAAACCTAGTATTATTATTAGCCATCGGATTTCTCCAAGTTTTGGAAGATCTTTCATTAATTCTAGTTTTTAATCGGTATTTACTACTTTTCCATTGTTATTCACGTTTCAATCTTTAATTATCAATTCCTTTGTTGTTAATCTATCTTATACTTTTTATTGTGTCTTATATGAGTTTACTTACTGTTAATTTAATTAATGTGAGTTGCTAATTTCTTAAATAGAAGTTCAGAAAATGTTATACATTAAATTTATTTAGTAGAGGTTTTGAATTTGATATAACTACATGTGAAGTGTAATATATGAAAAGTCAAGATGAATGGACGGTTCCAAACTTAAAATGAAAAATGTGAAACATCAATATTAAGTTGTTGGTTCAAAATTAGATTGTTATATAGGAAGTGTTCGTAGAGTGACATGAGTGACATGTATATGTGAATGATAATAAATGGCCTAAATGAATATAATGGTACCACTACATATTCAGATTCAGATATCAGTGGACATTAGTGATACCATCAAGATATGATGTATTATATCGATATATTTATGGAACCGATATAAATTTGCGCACAATGGTTTATGGATGATATAATAGGGATCTTATATTTAAGTCCATATTTATTGTCGACATACAATATTGGATTATAAATGAGTTCATGGACCTGAAGGCCTTTCATTGACTTTAAGTCAATCCAAATTATGAATATTAGAAAGAAAATGTACAATTTACATTATCGAGTCATCATCATGTGCACTCATCATTGCATCTTAGTTTTAAGATATACATTTTTATTATTGCATTATTGTTAGAATACGTTGTTTAGAATTAGTTACATATCACATGTAACAACCCGAAATGTACCCTATTTTTCTAGTGAAGATATTTTACGGATACTTTTCAGCAAAGTTAAGTTTTAATTTAGAATTTATTGTTTCCAGTCGAATTTGAAATTTCCGAGTTCGTATTTGGAATTTCCGCGAGATTCCATGAGAATCCCGTCTTAAGTCGTCTTTGACTTTTCTTGACTTTTGAGTCATCTTTGACTTTTCTTGACTTTTGAGTCGTATTTGACTTTTCTTGACTCTTAAGTCGACTTTGACTTTCGTTGATTTTTCCGACTCAACCCGTAATTTGAAAGACCAAAATTATATTTGAAAAATAATCAATTTAATTTATTTTAATTTATTACGATTTATTTGAATTTATGATAATTTAATATAATTATTTTGAATTTATTCGGAATTAAAGAGAAGGTTTTACGTTTTAATCCCGAACGTCATTTAATTATTCCCGAGTCAACTTAAGTCCCGAATCAAACCCGAAACCCGACTCTTGCATGAGTCACACGCCCCATGTCACCTTTTTCCACTCATATTAGATCTTTTAATTAATTTGATTAAACTAATACAAATATCTAAGATATTTGTTACTTTATCAATCGGTCCGTTTAAATTACGCAGATCGCTTAAAAACAGACCCGATTACTCAACTCCACACGCCTCCCCTCTTCTCCTCTTAGGATTAGATATTTTCATTTAACTAACATAATATCTAAATAATATCTAGATATTTGATTAAACAATTATAAAATCTAATAATATCTAATTAATTACCATAATATGTTTATAAAACCCGAGTCAATCCCGTAACAACAATTTCAAAACTCGACTCCATTATTTCCTATATTACACGACACACCTTCCCACTTTACTCACCACTTATCTTTTCATTTTACACTAAATCAACTTAATACCTTTTTTAATACTTTCTTTAATATAATCAAAATCGTTCTTGGTGTTCTTGAGCGTTCTTCATCGTTCTTGAGCAAAATCGTCACAAAACATTCGTTACTTGTTCAAATCCGTCCTAACTTATATTTCTAGAGTCTCCTCTCCGCTCTTCATCTCCATGTACGTTTTATTTCCAATTCCGACAAAATCGTTTTCAACACTTTAATTGTTGAAATCAAGTTTTAATTCTAATAATGTTATTCTTGTCATTTCTTATAAGGGAAGATTATGAAGACGAGTTTGGTGACTTGTATATTTTAGAAGACTAGTAGACGGGTTTCTTAGTTCTTATTTTGGTGCTACTTGATTTTGTGCTAGCTAAGGTAACGATTCCGAGTTACTCGACGAATTAATGTTACATACTTTTACTTATGTTTTGTTATTTACGATTTTAAGTAGTAACATGATAAGAAGCTATTATTATTATGTTGTATGAATTTTTAACATATTTAGTGTTCTTGACATATTTGGATGATTTGTTCATAATCATAATTTTAGTATGAATGATGGTTGAATTGGTTGTTAAAATGGATGGTTGTTAATTAAAACATGTTAGAAATAAATTGGGTGTTGTTGTGTATGATGGCCGTGGGTGGTGGCTAAAAAACCAGCCCAAACCAGGCCGGTTCAGGCCGGTTCAGACCCGGTCCAGCCCGGTCTGGTTGGTCCGTGATTTGGTCCTATGGGTTTGTGTCGATACTTGATTGTTTTGTTGTTGTTTTGACGGGTTTTAAATATGTTAAGCATGCGGGAAATATTAAGAAACGGTTTGTAGAAAAGTCGACCAAAACAGCCCAACTAGGCCCGGTTCTTTCTCGGCCCAAAACAGCCCGTGGGTCCCTCTTTGTACTTGTGACGGTTTTTGAGTTTATTGTTATTTTATCGTGTTTTGTAATATTTAGCAAGTGAGAAATTTTAATAAGTAAATTATTTATTTAAAAGGTTTTCATAATATTATTATTTCTCACATGTTAGAAATTATAATATGAGATTGTAGTTTAATATAATATCCTGTTAGTCAAGCGGGTTTCGTAAGATTTAATAATTCACATGTTAGAAGTTGGAATAAAATAGCATGAAATGAATATGATGATTTTATGTTCAAGTCTAAATGGTAAAGACTCTGTTTCGAGCCGGTTTGACCAAACGGGTTTGGTCAAACTAAGATCTAGTCAGCCCCGTTTTGACTGATGACCCGTCGCGGGACTCGGGTCGGGGATTTGTCTTCAGGTAAGGTTTTATTTAATGAATTAATGAATGAGCCTTAATAGATATGAGGCGATATGATATTTGAATATGATTTATATGAAATTAGTCACATGATAGGAAGTTTTCCGTGACTGTTTGATTGTATGATATGTGTCGTGTTGACTAAGTACCCATAGAGAATTATGAGTATATGGCGTATTGACCATTCTAATTCTAAAGGAGTATCTTGGACCATGACATTGATAGGCCTTACCAACTTTAAC
>JAIUZE010072891.1:0-16325 GCA_022085475.1 Heliosperma pusillum
TACTATAACTTTACTGAAGTAATGTGAAGGTTATAGTTGATGATACTATAACCTTACACACTTCTTAATGTTATAGTTGAAGTTGTTATAACTTCACTAAAGTTGAGTGAAGGTTATAGATGAAGTTACTATAACTTCACTAAGGTTAAGTGAAGGTTATAGTTGGTGGTATTATAACATTGGATGTTATATGCTTTAATGTCTGGCGTTATGGTAACTCGAACTATAACATGACCTTTGAGGTGTAATGTTTTAGGTCAAGATACGATAACCATGGTCACTTGTGCTTGTTTATGTGTGGTGTTATGGTTAGTTGGACTATAACGCTATGTTTGCATATCGTATTGGTTATTCTTATTCCTATATTGTTGGACAGTCGGTTATACTATTCTTGAGTCGAGTCGTGACGTTGTTCACGCAATGTTGGACAGTTGGTTATACTGTTCATGTGTTGAGTCGTGATGTTGTTCACGCAATGGTTAGTACAGTTAGTTATACTGTGCATTTGTTTGTTTACTAGTTGAATAGATGACGATAGTAGCAGTTATATACTATCGGAATGAACCAACGCTACCCTTTGGGGATTTGTTTATTTTGGTCTATATTCGGGATTGGTCAGAGGTAGTTCGTTATACGCTCTGGTCTCCGTGTGTCGTTCGATGTACAGTTAATGCATCAAGGGTCTAGCCAGGTCTTAGACATATAGGCAGTGGTTATACGCTATACATAGTACCGTGGATGCAGTTCGTGATACGGTCCAAAGTGGATACAGTTCTTTTTACGGTCCACGCCGATGGAGGCAGTTCGTTATACGCTCCATCAGCTAGAAGCAATTCGTTATACGCTCCAGCGGTTAGAGGCAGTTCGTTAATCGCTCTAACGACGTTCATTCTATTCGCTATGCTTTGTTGATTGAATTGGTGACTTTATTGCCATGGATCATGTGTCACTTTTGGGTCGAGATAGTGTTCATGGTCTAGGGGTTTGTCTAGTTGTATTCATTTGGTAATGACGATGTCATAGTAAGTTTGGTTGCACATCATATTGTATAAATTGCTTCACATGTCATTTATGATTATTGTCTGTTGTTATAGATTGTTATTAATTCAGCCTATTGTAAACATGACTGGGAGAACACCTAGTTACTCCCGACTGATTGTTGACCCCCATTCTTAGGTTGATTTGGTTGCTGCTTGTCTGGATGTTGGGCTGGAGAGACTTGTGGCAAGAAGAATAATTTATTTAGGAATTTATTTATGTTAAAGGATTATTAATAATGTATTAGTTTAGTTTTTAATTTGAGTATCGATCCAGATTGGTCAGGTTTTTCCGCCACCTTGACCCGATTCATCTTTGTACTCTGATGGATTATTTATTATTAAGGTATTTCTTTTGTTTTAAAAATCTGGGTTGTTACAGTTGGTATCAGAGCGAACACGCTCCCAACTCTCGCTTAGTAAATGACTAAATTAAATGGATTAGTAAATGAGTGAGAGTAAATGGGTAGAAACAAATAAGGATTAGTTGGTTACGTTTGTAGAGTGTATGAGTAGTTACCTGATGTGGTTCTTAGTTTTACCACTAGACAACAAACTTCTGTTTTACAGATGGTGCGCACTGGAACTGGAAACGAAAATGGTAACCAAGCCGATGGTGAACGCATCAGAAGGCTTGAGGATGCGCTAGCATCTATGGCTTAAGGATTTACTACTCATCTTAACAAAAACATCAACAACAGCCGCCCGCAGCAGTCTGTGTTTGATCGCTTTGCTCGACACCGTCCCCCTACCTATGATGGTGCTAATGATCCAACTGCTTTGGAAGCTTGGATTCGGGAGATCGAGAAGCTATTTCTTGCTACTGAGTGTCCTGATGGTCAGAAGGTGAACATTGCTACCTACTACCTGAAGGATGAGGCTGACAAATGGTGGGCTGTCACTAGAGCTGGTTTGGAGGTTCAGCCGGATTTTGGCTGGCCTGTTTTCTCTGAAGCTCTGAAGAAGAGATTTTATCCTGAAGAGCTGAGATGGCAAAAGGAGCAAGAGTTCCTTCGTTTGTCTCAGGGTTCGATGACTGTTGAGGAGTACACCAACAAATTTGTGAGGCTATCACGATCTGTTACTTATGTGGCTATGGACGAGGTTTCGAGGACTCATCGCTATGAGAAGAATTTGGCTCCCAAGGTCAGGACTGCTATATCTGGCATTCCATCGACTTCATTTCAGCAAGCTTAAGATCGTGCTCTCAGCATCTAAGATTCTGTTTTGGCTACTGAGGCTGAGGAAAATGCAAAGACCAAGTCCGTGAAGAGGCCGTATGTTGCTCCTACTTCCTATCAGTCGTCCGGAAAGAAGCAGAAGTATGAGTCTCATCCTTATCCTCCGCGTGATCGGGGTCAAGCTAGGAAGGGCATTTTGTGTTTTCAATGCGGGAAGGCTTACCATCCAGGTAAGAATTATGTCATGGGTGCCCCTATCACCTGTTATACCTGCAAGGAGCCAGAACACAAGTCCATTGATTGTCCCCAGAAGCCTAAGGTTGATGTTCCGAAGGCTGGTCGAGTTTTTGTCATGAGTCGTGCAGAGGCTGAGGCTAATCCAGATGTGGTTACGGGTACTTTTCTGGTCCAATCTTTACCTGTTTTTGTTTTATTCGATACGGGTGCATCAATGTCTTTTGTATCCGAATCCTTTGTCGTCCGTGCTGGACTTATCCCTTCCTCATCTGTCAATGCCGCAATTTCCCTCCCTACGGGTGAGATTGTTTCTTGTTATGTTCTATTAGAGGACGTACTTGCCGGCATTGCAGAGGCGATCCTCCCAGCTCATCTTTGTCCAATTTAACCTAGGAGATTTTGATGTGATTTTGGGGATGGATTGGTTAGCTCGTTATGATGCTAGATTTCAGTGTAGAGATCAAAAGATTTTGCTCAAGAGTCCTAGTGGTGCTAGATTGTCATATCAGGGTGTTAGAATAACGCCAAATGTGAAATGGGTATCTGCTATGAAGATGGTGAGCATGGGTAGAAAGGGTCATCAAATCTATCTGTGTAGTGTTTGAGATGTGTCTACAGAACCTAAGTTGGAGGAGATTCCCATCGTTAGAGAGTTTCCTGATGTTTTCCCCGAGGATCTACCTGGTATTCCACCTGAGCGTGATGTGGAGTTCTCGATTGATTTGTTGCCTGGTACTGGTCCCATTTCAAAAGCGCCTTATCTTATGGCGCCAGCTAAGCTACAAGAGCGTAAGAAGCAACTTGAGGAAATGATCGATAAGGGTTTTATTCGTCCGAGTGCTTTGCCTTGGGGTGCTCCTGTTTTGTTCGTTAAGAAGAAGGATGGTAGCATGCGATTATGCATCGAGTATCGTGAACTGAATAAGGTGACTATCAAGAGTAAGTAACCCTTGCCAAGGATCGAGGATTTGTTTGATCAGCTCCGTGGGGCTAGTGTGTTCTCGAAGATTGATCTGAGGTCAGGTTACCATCAGATTCTAGTTAGGAAAGAGGACATTTCGAAGACTGCTTTTCATTCGAGGTATGGTCACTATGAGTTTGTGGTTATGCCTTTTGGTTTGACGAATGCTCCTGCGATTTTCATGGATCAGATGAACCGCACTTTCAGCAAGTATTTGGACAAGTGTGTCGTGATGTTCATAGACGATATACTGATTTACTCGAGAGACGAGGTTGATCACGAGGATCATCTTCGTGTTATTTTGGAGACTCTTTGCAAACATAAGTGGTATGCTAAATTCTTGAAGTGCGAGTTTTGGCTGAAAGAGGTGACCTTCTTAGGTCATGTGATATCGGGTGATGGAGTTATGGTTGATCCTTCGAAGATTCGAGCTGTGGTCGATTGGGAGAGTCCGAAGAATGTGAATGAGATCCGGAGTTTCCTTGGTCTTGCTGGTTACTATCGTCGATTCGTGCATGATTTCTCAAGGATCGCGAGGCCTATGACTCAGCTTATGAAGAAGGAGTCCAAGTTCATTTGGACTGAAGCTTGTGAATCAGCGTTTCAGGAATTAAAGAAGAGATTGACTACTGCTCCAGTGTTGACTTTGCCTAAAGAGGGTGTTGAGTTCGATGTCTATTGTGATGCGTCAAAATCTGGTTTGGGTTGTGTATTGATGCAGAAGGGTCAGGTTGTGGCTTATGCTTCCTGTCAACTGAAAGTCCACGAGGTGAATTACCCAACTCATGATCTTGAGTTAGCAGCTGTGGTGTTTGCACTTAAGTTGTGGAGACACTATCTGTATGGAGTTTCTTGCAACATCAATACGGATCATAAGAGCTTGAAGTATATCTTCACTCAGAGAGATCTTAACATGAGGCAGAGACGATGGTTGGAACTGCTAAATGACTATAAGATCGAGCTGCAGTACCATGAGGGTAAGGCGAACGTGGTTGCCGATGCTTTGAGTCAAAAGGCTCGTCCTGTTTTGAATTCGGTTATGGTGTTACCTAATGAGTTGAGCCGAGAGTTCCAAAGGTTGAGCCTTGAGGTAGTTCTTTCTGGTACTATGAACTTAGGCGCAATGATTGCTGAACCTGAGATTCTACATGAGATCCGGGTTAAGTAACGAGAGAACGACTTCCTTGAAGGAGTCCTACTCGCTTTAAGTGAAGGTGGAGCCAAAGACTTCATGGTCGCACCTGATGAGGGTTTGCGATTCCGCGGTCGATGGTGTATACTTAATTGTGAGGTCTTAAAAGATAAGATTCTCAAAGAGGCTCATAGTACACCCTATTCCGTTCATCATGGTGGCGATAAGATGTATACGGATCTGAAGCTACGCTTTTGGTGGCCTAAGATGAAGAAGGAAATCGCCGAGTTCGTGAGCCGTTGTCTCATTTGTCATAAGGTCAAGTTTGAGCATCACAGATCTGGTGGTTTGCTGCAACCATTGGAGATTCCTACATGGAAATGAGATTCGATTTCGATGGACTTCGTCATGGGCTTACCGAGATCGCAGAGGGGAATGAATGCTATTTGGGTTGTGGTTGATCGCTTAACCAAGGTTGCGCATTTCATTCCAATAAAGGAGACTTGGAGTCTCGAGGAACTTGCTAATGCGTATCAGCGTGAGATTATTCGTCTGCATGGGGTTCCTAAGGATATTATTTCCGATCGTGATCCGAGGTTTTGTTCCCAGTTTTGGAAGAAGTTGCAGTTGGCTTTCGGTAGTGAGCTTAAGATGAGTATGACTTTCCATGGTGCTACTGATGGTCAGACCGAGCGAACCATTCGGACTTTAGAGGACATGTTGCGAGCTTATGCTTTGGAGTTCCAGGTTAGTTGGGAGAAGAGCATGCCACTCGTTGAGTTCTCTTATAATAACAGCTATCAAGCTAGTATTCGGATGGCTCCGTTTGAGGCACTTTATGGAAGGAAGTGTCATAGTCCTTTGTGTTGGGATGATTCTAGTGAAGTGGTGGTGGTTGGACCCGAGTTGATCCAGGAATCTATCTATCAGGTGAGATTGATTCGTGAAAAGTTGAAGGCAGCGCAGGATCGTCATAAGACGTATGCAGATTTGCGTCGTAGGCCGATTGAGTTCGAAGTTGGCGATAAGGTGTTCCTTAAGGTGTCACCGAGGAAAGGTGTTAAGAGATTTGGGATTAAGGGAAAGCTTAGTCCTAAGTATATTGGACCTTATGAGGTGCTCGAGAGAGGTAGCTAGGTAGCCTATAGGTTGGCTTTACCTCCGAATTTGTCGAAGGTACATGACGTATTCCATGTATCTTAGTTGAGGCGTTATCGTAGGCCGGGATCCTTCTCATGTTTTGCAATCCGATGTGGTTGAGTTTAAACCTATTTTGATCTATGAGGAGATACCTATCCGTATTTTGGATCGTCAAGAGAAGAGGTTAAGGAATAAGGTGGTACCTTTGGTACGAGTTCTTTGGAAGAGTCAGAGGTTTGAAGAAGAGACTTGGGAGACTTAAGCTTCGATGAGGGAGAAGTATCCACATCTTTTTGAGTGAGGTAATTACCCTATCCAGTTTCGAGGACGAAACTACTTTTTAGGGGGTTGGATTTTAACACCCTAGAATTTCCGCTATTTATTTTATTCGAATTATTTAATTATTTCTCGGAAATCCTTATTCTATTAGTCTAAGTTATACCTAATGTTAGTATAACTTCATTGTTGGACCAAATCCTCCTTATTATTTCTTATTGGGCCTATTTTCTAGTTAAACCGTAGTGCCCATTAACTTCTCTATAAATACCAAGCTAAACCTAACCTCCTTCCCTTTCTTTTATTTGAAAACCCTAAACCTAATCCTCTCTTCTCCTTCCTCCCTTTGTGCCGTGTGGTGGCAGCCATTCCCCTAGAGTTTCGTGCCCCTTCTTCCATATTTCTTCATCATTAATCATTCATCTTCGTTCCTAGATTGATCCTAGCCAATCTATTCTTCAATCGTTGTAAGTTTTATATTTTATTTCCATCTTTTCGTAGTTTTATGCGCTAGATTATTAATTAGGATCATTATTATTGTTGGCACGTGTTGATAATGGTGGTGAAGGCTTTGTGGACAATCCGGAGGAAGATTGTTATATTCTAGAAGAAGATTTATCGTAGATTTTACGCTAAAAAGGTAACTAGGTGTTTTCCTTTAATTTTGTTTATAGAAAGTGAATTATTAACATGATATAATGATTGATTATATGATTAATTGTTTGTGTGATTATTTATGCTTATGATTCACATGTTAAATTGCATTTAATATTTATGTTGTTATTCTATTTTCAATTATTCATTTGGTGTGCGAACTAGGGTTCAAATCGCGAACCCTAGCGTCATTGGTGGTGGCGCGGCTGTGGGGTTGCCGTGGCCTAGGGTTTTGGCCTCCTCTTTGTGGGAGAGGCTAGGGTTTGCTTATGTTGAGAAATTAGGGTTTTGGTTTATATCATTAAGGTTATAGCATGTTAACTATAACTTTACATGTAAGCTACCCTAGTATATCTATTTGAGTTATAACTTTGAAAGTGACGTTGTGGTGCAGTGTACTATAACAAGACTCGTTGTGGTGACGAGGCGGTTTGTACCGTGGAGTCGACCCCTCGGTGAATTTGTTATAGAAGACTAATCCGTGATGGAAGAGAGTTATAGTTGATGATACTATAACCTCGCACGTATAAAATTATAGCTTGAAGTGCTATAACTTCACTAACGTTGAGTGAAGGTTATAGCTGAAGTGCTATAACTTCACTAAAGTTGAGTGAAGGTTATAGCTGAAGGTACTATAACTTTACTGAAGTAATGTGAAGGTTATAGTTGATGATACTATAACCTTACACACTTCTTAATGTTATAGTTGAAGTTGCTATAACTTCACTAAAGTTGAGTGAAGGTTATAGCTGAAGTTACTATAACTTCACTAAGGTTAAGTGAAGGTTATAGTTGGTGGTATTATAACATTGGATGTTATATGCTTTAATGTCTGGAGTTATGGTAACTCGAACTATAACATGACCTTTGAGGTGTAATGTTTTAGGTCAAGATACGATAACCATGGTCACTTGTGCTTGTTTATGTGTGGTGTTATGGTTAGTTGGACTATAACGCTATGTTTGCATATCGTATTGGTTATTCTTATTCCTATATTGTTGGACAGTCGGTTATACTATTCTTGAGTCGAGTCGTGACGTTGTTCACGCAATGTTGGACAGTTGGTTATACTGTTCATGTGTTGAGTCGTGATGTTGTTCACGCAATGGTTAGTACAGTTAGTTATACTGTGCATTTGTTTGTTTACTAGTTGAATAGATGACAATAGTAGCAGTTATATACTATCGGAATGAACCAACGCTACCCTTTGGGAATTTGTTTATTTTGGTCTATATTCGGGATTGGTCAGAGGTAGTTCGTTATACGCTCTGGTCTCCGTGTGTCGTTCGATGTACAGTTAATGCATCAAGGGTCTAGCCAGGTCTTAGACATATAGGCAGTGGTTATACGCTATACATAGTACCGTGGATGCAGTTCGTGATACGGTCCAAAGTGGATACAGTTCTTTTTACGGTCCACGCCGATGGAGGCAGTTCGTTATACGCTCCATCAGCTAGAAGCAATTCGTTATACGCTCCAGCGGTTAGAGGCAGTTCGTTAATCGCTCTAACGACGTTCATTCTATTCGCTATGCTTTGTTGATTGAATTGGTGACTTTATTGCCATGGATCATGTGTCACTTTTGGGTCGAGATAGTGTTCATGGTCTAGGGGTTTGTCTAGTTGTATTCATTTGGTAATGACGATGTCATAGTAAGTTTGGTTGCACATCATATTGTATAAATTGCTTCACATGTCATTTATGATTATTGACTGTTGTTATAGATTGTTATTAATTCAGCCTATTGTAAACATGACTGGGAGAACACCTAGTTACTCCCGACTGATTGTTGACCCCCATTCTTAGGTTGATTTGGTTTTGCTGCTTGTCTGGATGTTGGGCTGGAGAGACTTGTGGCAAGAAGAATAACTTATTTAGGAATTTATTTAAGCTAAGAATTATTAATAATGTATTAGTTTAGTTTTGGATTTGAGTATCGATCCGGATTGGTCAGGTGTTTCCGCCACCTTGACCCTATTCATCTTTGTACTCTGATGGATTATTTAATATTAAGGTATTTATTTTGTTTTAAAAATCCGGGTTGTTACAGTTGGTATCAGAGCGAACACGCTCCCAACTCTCGCTTAGTAAATGACTAAATTAAATTGGCTTAATTAAATTGAGTGAGAGTAAATGGGGTAGAAACCAATAAGGATTCTTGTATGTACTTTGATGCGTGATGTTCTCTTTACTTGCATATGTAACTGTATGATTAAGAAATGTGTAGAGTGTGTGTTAACATGTTATGGTTATGTTCCACTCACTTTCGTACTTGGTCTTATTTACATATTTGATTCGCTTGTTCAATAGTAGTTTGAGATAAGACTAGGATATAGTCCATTTCTTAAGAGTTATATCATAGAGTTAATTCGTTTGAGCCACTCGTTGTTTGAGGATCCGAAGTTAACTTGTAAAGGTTCGAGATACTGTATTGGAAGTGCTTATCAAGATCGTGATTCTTAAGGGAAATTCGAGGTTTTATCTTATCCCTTATTTGGTGGTTTAGCGTAGGAGTTTATCATGGTTAATAATGTGAAGAAGATAAGTTATTATTGATGTTCAAGGTGCATAGTATGGTTGTATCAAATTGTAGAATGGAACTTAAAATTTTGGGTACTATCTTATCATGTTGTGGATTTACAATCTTTCAGGAAATAGATTCGTGTGATTTATAGTGAACTCGTTTGAGGTTTGAGTTGGTAAGGAAAATCTTGGAGTTTGTTTATGGTGTTTGTTAAAGGTAGTTCTTTTGTTGAGAGTTCTATTTCCTTCACCTTGTTCAATGGAGGTAGGTTGGTGATGACGGAGTATTATGGAATGTCTACCGTTAATTTTGAGGATCTAGTTAGTGAGTATATAAGCATTTTATGTAAAAGTCAACCATTTCGTATTCACTTTGGAATTCATTGAATATTTTATTTGAGGTATTGTTTTGAGCAGTTTATATCAGTATTGTAAGAATATGTTTAAATCTTATGGTAGTAGTTAATGGTCTATGGATATTGTTGTGGGACTTCATAGTTAAAGTTTAGGTGATTTGCCTAGAGGAGTTATAAGGTTTTGAGCAATTAAGCGATGCAATAGAATTATAGTACTTTTCCCATATGAAGTTGCGGAGTTAAGGAGTTACATTTTGCCTTTTCTGTTCTCCAATTTGTTTATCTTCTTTTATTATAGAACTGATTTGGTGTTGGGTTATTATTTGTGAGTCTTCATTAGTTAATGATGTTTTATTTGGTAATAGGAGGTAAATATTTATTATGGTAATAATGATTGGAATTTGGGATTATATATGAGTTCATTTGAATTATTTGAATTGGGATTTTGCCTGAATTGCATGAGTATGGTCAATGCAAATCAAGGATTTGGGGCTAGAGCTTTTGTGAATGATTATTTGGAGTACTCGGAAGTGTGAGAGATAAGTTAATGTTTCTCTGGTTAAGTGATAAGTTGTGCAAGTTTATTGACTCGAGTTTCGCGTATTAAAAAGAAGTAAGTGTACCCTCAGTTGGTTAGCTCGTAATTCGAAAGGCTTAGAAAATTGAGTTTTGAGGTTATTAATGTGTTGGAGAAATAGTGTGATTAGACTAGTGAATTATTAATGGAATAGATAAATAATGATTGGAGGAATAGGAGTAAGAAGTAAGTGTTATTATTGTTACGCGAATTGGTGGACTTAGATTTGTTTAAATTGGAATGTGGGATAAATTTATTATTTGGAATTTTCGCGTATTAGTTGTCAAGGATAATGGTATAATGAAAATTATCTTGGAGTATATAAAAGCAATTTGAGGATTTCAGTGCTATACTATTTGGAGAATCATTTGAGGAGCCAGAGGCTTGTTACTAAAGGATTTGTCAGATGACCTTGACTTTAGGAAATTCCTAGGTAGTGATGAGCAAAGTGTTTTAAAGGTTGATTAGCGCTCTTATTTAGAATGTGATGTAATGGGGGCTGGTATTGTTTTTATGAGGACATAGGTTGTACAATGTTTTTTCATGGAAGTCTTTTGAAGTATTGATATTTTGGAAGATAATAGGCTTTTGTCAATATCAAGGAGAAGTTAAAGGAGTATGGATATGAGAAATGTAAGATTTTAGTTATTGCATTTTTATTTTTTATTTCTAGTATCGTTTGTGCTACCATCTTGAGTTAATCTTTGATCTGTTGTATGCTTGCGTGTTTACTTAGGATCGATGTCCCTTAATCGATTTCCTTGATTTAAGCCTTCATATCTCTCATTTAATTGAGCTTCTTCTCTTTGCTTCTTATCATTGCTCTGTTTCAAGTCCTCGTAATGTCCTTCGATCTTATCTTTGTTTTGATATCCTTAAACTTTCTATTTTCGCCAATCAGCGTGCCTTACCTTACGATTTCGTTATAAATGTTATATTTTGGAAAATGATTTATGAATGATTTTTGTAAGCGTTATTATTTGGGCAATAATATGTATTATATATTGGTGAATAGTGAGTGTCTTTCATCATGGTTTTGAAAGTTAATGGTTGAGCGGTGAACTTGTTATATAAAAGAGTTTGGTATTTATGAGGCTTCGTCTGGTACTTATGAGGAGAATTGTTGATCTCAAGGTGTGTGATTACTTAATGGATAATTTACTTTGTGGAAATTTAGTGTCCATGTCAATGGTTTATACATAGTAATGTATGTGAGTTGATGTTATAAGGTTGTATCTAGGTAGCACGGACACTTCTCCTATCCAGCCGTCCCGTGTCGGACACCGTGTCAGACACACGGACACACGGACACCTATAAATAAGGAATGTGAGATTGAAAGACTAGAAGAGGTTGATTAGAAGATGAGTTTGGGTGAAAAATTGATTAGAAGATGAGTATGAGTGGGAAATGAGAATAAATTAGTTAAAGTCAAGTATTACGCTCAATTATTTACATTTAATATCAAATACTAAACAAAAATAAAATTGTATGTTATTTATAACTATAAAATATATATTTTATTAAATTTAAATGCCGTGTCCCGTGTCCTAAATTTCACGAGATGCTGTATCACGTGTCCGTGTCGTGTCCGTGTCCGTGTCCCGTGTCCGTTTTGGTGCTACCTAGGGTTGTATGGTATAACATGGTTAATTTGAGGATATAGTTGGGTTTATTGTGAATTTATGTTGGTGGATATAAGTTAGTGATAATCAGGTGAAGTTGGTCTGATTATGTATTATCTTAATTGGGAGTGTAACATTATTGAAGTCTTTTAGGATGAGGTGGACAAGAATGAGACTTAAGAGAAAGTTTGTGTCTCGTTATACCTTTGTGGTACTTAAGGATATAATTGGAAATCGTGGTTAATGGAATCGCAGTTTTGGAAATTATGGATTTATAATTTGGAGTACTAATCGCAATTAGGTGTTTGATGTATTTAATGATTGTGGCATTTGGGGATGAGCTTCTAAATCATTAATTTGTGGTGTTTTGATTTGCGATATTTGTGGATGCGTTGTTATTTAATGGATATTGATGGAGTCTAACCATTTGAGGCGTTAGGTTATGAATTTGTATTAAAGAAATTGAAATGTGATGAATTCAGGGAGCTTCAGTATGCGTGAGTAGTGAGATGTGCCTTTAGAGGTAGATCAAGTTATGAAGTTGTGGAATGTCAATGATTATGGTCGTTGTGGAACTTGTATTAAGATGTTGAAAGGTACAAAGTTAATTGCGGGTTAGAATGGAAGGAGATTGAGTGGAAATTTGGTTGGATTGAAGTGATGTAAGCCTTTTGGGATTTGGCGAGTTGTGGATTATATAATCATGTCCAAATTAAGGAATAGGTGTTTTCCCTTGTCAGGAAGCTTTGTAGGAATCAGAGTGCGCAGCGAGTGCCGTAATTGTGTGTTTTCTTTGTAGCTAGTTAATGCCCTTTTATTTGGCTTTCTTTTATAAAATTCAAGTTTCGAGGACGAAACTTCTTTTTAGGGGGTAGGATTGTAACACCCCGTGTTTTATAATAAATTTTATCCGGAAATTTATTTATTAAAATAATTATTTTGCGAGTTTAATTATTTAATGCGTATTTAACGCTTGCAATCTCTTTTTGTTATTTTCCGTTTTTACGTAATTTGGATAGGTTAAAATGTCCGCGCACGATTTTATTATTTTAATTTAATTACTACTTTTCTAATATAAACTCTTTGAGCGTTTCCATTATTCTAAACCTAATTTGTAATTGGATTATCCATCTTGTGAGTTAATGGGTCAAAAGCCCACTTAAATTCTCTTATAAATATAAAAGATTAACCTAGTAGCTAGGTTTCTCCCTTGGTTTCTCTTCCTGCGTCCGTTTTTCAGCCATCAGCTTCTCCTTCTTTCTCTATTCTTATTTTCTGTCTTTGACTTCATTGTTATGCAACATTCTTTATCCAAATCAAATATAAATTATATATTTACAATCCTGGCTCTTACTTCTACAATATATTCTATTCATAATATTTTTAAGGGACTCGATTGTATGAAGTTTAGACCTACCTTTAGGGTTTCTATATTTGATGTGTAAAGAAGAAGAATAAGAAGAAGATGTCTTTCTTTGGTCATTATTGGAAGAGGATTCGCGTAGGACGTTATTAATGGCGTTTTTATGAATATGAAGATTATTTTGCGGTCTCTATTGCGTAATAAAGGTAACTAGGTGTTTTCCTTTAATTATGTTTATAGAAAGTGAATTATTAACATGATATAATGATTGATTGTATGATTAATTGTTTGGGTGGTTATTTATGCTTATGATTTACATGTTTAATTGCATTTAATATTTATGTTGTTATTTTATTTTCAATTATTCATTTGGTGTGCGAACTAGGGTTCAAATCGCGAACCCTAGCGTCGTTGGTGGTGGCGCGGCCGTGAGGTTGCCGTGGCCTAGGGTTTCGGCCTCCTCCTTGTGGGAGAGGCTAGGGTTTGCTTATGTTGAGAAATTAGGGTTTTGGTTTACATCATTAAGGTTATAGCTGAAGTTACTATAACTTTGCATGTAAGCTACCCTAGTTATACCTATTTGAGTTATAACTTTAAAAGTGACGTTATGGTGCGGTGTACTATAACAAGAATCGTTGTGGTGACATGGCGGTTTGTACCGTGGAGTCGACCCCTCGGTGAATTTGTTATAAAGGACTAATCCGTGATGGAAGAGAGTTATAGTTGATGATACTATAACCTCGCACGTATAAAGTTATAGCTTGAAGTTGCTATAACTTCACTAAAGTTGAGTGAAGGTTATAGCTCAAGGTACTATAACTTTGTTGAAGTTAAGTGAGGGTTATAGTTGATGATACTATAACCTGACAAGCTTAACTAAAGTTATTGGTGGTGTACTATAACTCTGCTGGAGTTAAGCGAAGGTTATGGTTGATGATACTATAACCTGACAAGCTTAACCAAAGTTATAGCTGAAGTTACTATAACTTCACTAAAGCTGAGTGAAGGTTATTGCTGAAGTTACTATAACTTCACCAAAGCTGAGTGAAGGTTATAGCTGAAGTTACTATAACTTCACTAAAGCTGAGTGAAGGTTATAGCTGAAGTTACTATAACTTCACTAAGGTTATGTGAAGGTTATAGTTTGTGGTATTATAACATTGGATGTTATATGCTGTTGTGTCTGGTATTATGGTAACCCGAACTATAACATGGCCTTCGAGGTGTAATGTTATAGGACGAGATACTATAACCTTGGTCATCTGTGCTTGTTTTGTGTAGTGTTATAGTCAGCTGGACTATAACGCTATGTTTGCATATCATATTGGTTATTCTTATTCCCATATTGTTGGACAGTCAGTTATACTGTTCCTTTGTTGAGTCGTGACGTTGTTCACACATTGGTTTGTACAGTCAGTTATATTGTGCATTTGTTTGTTGCTGGTTGAATAGATGACGGTAGTATCAGTTATATACTATTCGAAATGAACAAATGCTACCCTTCGGGGGTTTATTTTGGTCTTTGGTCGGGATTGGTCAGAGGCAGTGGTTATACGCTCTGGTCCCCGAGTGTCGTTCGATGTACAGTTAATGCATCGAGAGTCTGGCCAGGTCTTAGACACATAGGCAGTGGTTATACGCTATACATAGTACCGTGGAGGCAGTGGTTATACGCTCCACACCGATGGAGGCAGTGGTTATACGCTCCGTCAGCTAGAGGCAGTGGTTATACGCTCTGGCAAGTTAGAGGCAGTGGTTATACGCTCTAACGGGCGTTCGCTCAATTCGATATGCTTTCATGCTAGCATTGTGCCTTATGTCGCTATGGATCGTGTGCTACTTTGGGTCTTGAATGTATTCATGGTCTTGTGGTCGCATATGGTCTAGGTCAGCAGGATTGCATTCATGTAGGTTTGGTTCCGTCTTGGTAAGTTCGAATGTATGTCATATTGTATAGATTGCTTCACATGTCTATTATGATTACTATCCGTTGTTATAGATTGTTATTAATTCAGCCTGTTGTAAACATGACTGGGAGAGCATCTAGTTACTCCCGACTGATTGTCGACCCCCATTCTCAGGTTGATTTGGTTGCTGCTTGTCTGGATGTTGGGCTGGAGAGACTTGTGGCAAGAAGAATAACTTATTTAGGAATTTATTTAAGCTAAGAATTATTAATAATGTATTAGTTTAGTTTTGGATTTGAGTATCGATCCGGATTGGTCAGGTGTTTCCGCCACCTTGACCCTATTCATCTTTGTACTCTGATGGATTATTTAATATTAAGGTATTTATTTTGTTTTAAAAATCCGGGTTGTTACAGACCGAGATCCGAGATTTTGTTCGAGATTTTGGAAAGCTTTGCAAGAAGCCATGGGTAGTAAGTTGTTGATGAGTACTGCATTTCATGCCGCTACGGATGGTCAGACTGAGAGGACTATTCAGACTTTAGAAGACTTGCTTAGGGCTTGTGCTCTTGACTTCCAGTCTAGTTGTGACAACCCTCGCGAATGCGGAAATATAAAACATACAAGCATGTGAATTATATAGCGGAAAATACGGTATTTTAAAAACCTTTATACATGCAAGATAGAAAAAATACGAGGAGTGTCAAAATATTACAAACTAAATAAAAATACCACAAGAGACGTAGTCTCTCAAAGTGTTAACAAAAGACAAAGTAATTAGCAACTAGCTAAACAACGTCTAGAGGTGTTTCATCCAGGGACAACGCCCGCTAGCTCACACCCGAACCCAAAATAGCATAAGCAAAAAGCCATCCATGCAAGCAACCTGTGCATTCATGAAAAACATGAACGCCACAATCAGTGGGGAGTAACTCCGGGTTCTCCCAGCCATATCACATTAAACGTACATAGAAGGAAATACAAAAGTAAAATCATGCATATATAGATATACATGTGAGATACGATAAGAATAGATAGGCAATTCAATATAATGATAAGAGCATATGGAAACAAATCCGAACCATCATGTTATTCAAAGACTCGGGGAAGACACTCTTAGGCAACCGAATACGCTCACTAGGGCTTGCATCTCACCGTTAGCGGTATAAGATTGATAAGATTGAGACTCGACAGACAAACCAGTCAAGTCATGCGATGATCACATAATATCCAACATATTATCATCCATTCACGAACCAAGACAATGACGGTGTCCAATCATGCAATGACCAGGAATAATATCATGAAATCACGCATTTAAAGAACGACAACACAAGACGACAACTCTCACGGTAAAT
>JAIUZE010072892.1:0-10178 GCA_022085475.1 Heliosperma pusillum
TATATGGACAATACAAAACTTTAACATATATGAAATGCTTTTCATGTTATGAAACAGATAACTAACAAATAACCTAGCATGTGAAAGCTATCATGTGAAACCGATAATAAACTATAACTCGAGGTAGGGAAGCTGGTATGCTAGCTCAGAGGTTCCTCTCAGAACATGGCCGTGATACACTCAAACCCTAATCAACACGTAATCATGTGAATCAGTTAACAATCGGTAATCCCAACTCTATCAATCCTAGCCGGCTTGCATCTCACCTTCTAGAACTCATAGAATCATACAAACATGAAAGACAAATACTTCTACAAACAGGCATAAGTTCTTAGGACAGTCAATAGTCGACTTCTGTAACTCGAGGCTATACCACAAGGTAGGAAAACATCACTAGTCCTAGACTGATCAGCTAGCGACAACGCTATTCCATCCCCGTCTCTACATAACCGTACACAAAAACTCGCTAGGCGACCCCCAAGCAAGAATGGCTAAGTACTTAGCTGCTGCTCCCTTCCCAAGCGGAACTCTTAGGATGCCATGCCCCGACTTGGGATAAGCCCCCCAGGCCCGGGACACAAACGCTATCAGTGGCGAACATATACTCGTTAAAGATAGTACGTGCCTATCAATGTCATGGTCCAAGCTACTCATTTAGAATTAGAATGGTCAAGACGCCATATCCTCAAAATTCTCTATGGGTACTTAGTCAACACGACACCAACCATATAATAAAACAGTCACGGGAACAACATCCTATCATGTGACTAATTTGCATATAAATCATAATCAAATATCATATCGCCTCATATCTACTAAGGCTAATTCAATAATTAAATAAAACCTTACTCGAAGACAAATCCCCGCCCCGAGTCCCGCGACGGGTCATCAGTCAAATCGGGGCTGACTAGATCTTAGTTTGACCAAACCCGTTGGATCAAACCGGCTAGAAACAGAGGCTTTATCACATAGACATAAAAGCAACATATTCATTACATGTTATTTTATTAAAACTTTTAACATGTGAATTATTATATCATACCCAAAACCCGTTTGACTAAAAGGATATTAAATTAAACTACGGTCTCGTCTTATAATTTCTAACATGTGAGAAATAATAATTTCATGAAAAACCTTTTTAATTAAATATTTTACTTATTAATATTTCTCGCTTGCTAATTATTACAAAACGCGATAAAAATGACGATAACTCAAAAACCGTCACAAGTCCCAAAGTGGGACCCACGGGCTGAGTTGGGCCGGACCCACATGGGCCTGGATGGGCCCCACGACCTGTTTTGGGCAAAATGGGCTGTTTTGGCCTTTTTAACCGTTTTACTAAAAACCGTTTCTAATTATTTCCCGCATGCGTTAAAAACATATTAAAACCCTCAAAACAACAATTAAACAATCAAACCATTGACACAAACCCAAAGACCAAAACCCCTGGACCCACCATGGACCACCCAGACCGGTCCTGAACCGGCCTGGACCGGCTGGTCTGGTCGGGATTTGGCCCCGCCTCCACGGTTCACTCAACCAAAGCAACAATCCAAATTTCCAATTAATTCTAACATGTTTTTAATTACTAACATCCATTTTTAACATCCAATTTAACCATCCAACATGCAACAATCATCATCATGAAGAAATCATAAAAATATAACAAGGACACAACATATTCATAAATTCCTACAACCATAATAAAATCAACCACTTATCATGTTACTAACTAAAATCATAAAACCATAATCATATGAACAAAAACTAAAGATGAACCAAAAACTAAAGTAAACCAAAGCTATGTAACATTAATCCGTCGAGTAACTCGGAATCGTTACCTTAGCTAGCTAAAATCAAGTAGCACCAAAATAATAAGAACTAAGAACTAAGAAACCCGTCTTCTAGTCTTCTCCTAAGATATACGAGTCACCAAACTCGTCTTCAAAATCTTCCCCTATAAGAAATGACAAGAAAACATTATTAGAACTTAAAATATGATTTTCCATAATTAAAGTGTTGAAAACGATCTTGACGGAATTGAAATAAAACCGTACTAGAAGATGGAGAGCGAGGAGGAGATCTTAGAAATATAAGTTAGGATGGATTTAATTAAGAAATGAAGATTTTATGAAGGTTTTGCTCAAGAACGATGAAGAACAAATGATGAACGGCGAAGAACACGAAGAACGATTAAAGAAAGCGATATTTTGATCTTTATTTGATTTGTTGAAAGATGAAAAGTTGTTTGTGAGTAGGAATGAGTGGATGAGTGCCGTGTAAATATAGGCCAAAATAGTGAGTTGGGTTTTGTAATTGTTGTTATGGAATTGACCCGGTATAATAATTATATTACCGTAATTAATTAGATATTAAGTTAATTGAATTAAATATCAAGCTATTATGTTATTGTAATGAAAAGAAAGAAAATATCAAGGTCAAAGAGAGAAGAAAAACCGTGAGGATAGGAGAGAAAGCGGGTCTGATTTTGAGCGATTTGCGTAATTTTCGTTAACTGCTCGATAAAGTTGAAAATATCTTAGATATTCTTATTAATTTAATCAAAAGAATTAAAATATCTAACGTGAGTGGAAAACGATGACATGGGCGCGTGACTCATGCCAAAGTCGAGTTTCGATTTTGTGGCGCGCTTTACGATGCGTCGGGAATAGTTAAATGACGTTCGGTTAAAACCGTAAACGTTATTCTTTAAATTCCGAATAAATTCAAAATAATTATATTAAATTATGATAAATCTTAATAAATCTAAATAAAAATAAATCAAAAATATTATTTTTTTAAATAAAATTTCGGTCTTCAAACTTATGAGGCGAGTCGGGAAAAAGTCAACGGAAGTCAAAGTTGACTGAAAAGTCGAGAAAAGTCGAAGATGACTTAAAAGTCAAGAAAAGTTTAGGACGACTTAAAAGTCAAGAAAAGTCAATGACGACTTTCAAAAAGTCAAGAAAAGTCAAAGACGACTTAAAAGTCAAGAAAAGTCAAAGATGACTAAAAACGGTCTTTTCATGAAATCTCTCAGAAATTCCAAATACGAACGCGGAATTTCAAAATAAGACTCCGAACAAAAATTCCTATTTTAAAAAACTTAAGTTCTACTGAAAAGTGTTAGTAAATATTTTCACTAGAAAAATAGGGTATATTTCGGGTTGTTACACATTTATAATAATAATACACATTATATATTAAAGCGAATTTAACCGAAATAAAGTCCAGATTCACTCTGGAATTTTCGGTCAATGGGTAGTTATTTTGAGGAGAAAAATCTCCTCATAAAACCTACTTTGTGCCGTGAAACAAAAGGGAAGGAGAAAAAATTTCTAACCCTAATTTATTCACTTGTGCCTCCATCATTCACACATCACAAAAATTAAAAGTTAACAGTAACTTTGGAAAAATTTCTAGCAAACTCAAGGGCATTTCTCATTCAATCTTGGGTGCTACGATTAGGAGATATCATCATTTTGATATTGTTCTTAGGCGTTTAAGCAAGGACTATAGGTTATTTCTAATCTCTTGTTTTTATGCATTTTCGTTTATGACTATTAATCATATAATCATAATTTCATTATAATCCTGTATGCTTTAAAGGGAAGTATACGGATATTTTCCCACAATTGGTATCAGAGCCTTATGGCTATGAAATTGTTTATATGATTTTCATAAATTTTGAATTTGTATAATTTTGTTTATAAAAAAAAAAAATTATCATTTCGGCAAAATTTTTATTAGCCGTGCGTTTTTTTTTTTTTGGTGTTCCATTTTGATTCAAATATTGTTATTTTAGAAGGTTGAGATAATAATATATGAATTTGTAGATGTTTTGATTGAATAATGATTGAATTAAAACGTAAATGGAATTTGATATGAATGTTTATGAACATCCCTTTGCTTTATATTTTCGGTATAAAATGATCTAGATATTCGTGTTAAAAGGTTAATTTGAATCATCTAGTTTTGTATCAATGTTTAATATCGATTAGATATTGTTTTGTTTGTACCGATCTAGTTAATATAAGCATGATCGAATTAAAACCGTTTAATTTGATTTTTTATCTGCCCGTGTACTGTTCACTGTATAAAAAAAAATACAAATTTTTTGTTTTTTTTTTTAAATGGCAGCAGCAGCTGCGGTTTTTTTTTTTTAATGTTTTTTTTTCGGTTTTGTTATAAACCGAGAGAAAAGAAAGAAGAGAAAAAAAAACAATTTTTTTTTGGGTACCTGCTACTGTTCACGTATGAAAAGTAAATTAAAAAAAAAAATTTCTTTTTTTTCTTATACCGGTTTTTTGTTTTGTACATTATTAAGATAATGTATGATTGTTTTTGTGAAAAAGTTCACAAATTTTTGATACCATGTTATTTTTAAAAGGTTTAAAATAATGTTGTTGTTATTCATATTAATTATGAATTTCATTGGATTTTGATTGAAATCTCGTCATGGATTACGGAATCGTCACATGATTTAATGGTGGTTTGGATAATTAATCAACATAATTTATGCATTATGTTTTGTATGATTAATTTTAGTTGATGCTTTTATTATGTTGAATGTTGTTTGAATGGTTTAATTTTACGCATTTTTGTACAATCAGTTGTAATTTCCTAGTGTGGCCTTAGTAGATTATGTTTTCGTAATGATGGAAACATAGTCTTGGTTGTATTTTGAGATCTCGTATCTCCCCTTTGTAATTTTAATTTTTGGAATCATTTTGAATTAGAATGTAAATAGGTTTACATTTGTAATTTTTTAAAATGTATTTTGAGAAGATTCAAGATGGAGATCGGATGGCTCACTCCCGCTATATGGACCAAGGTGGAACATCAAGTCAAGCTTCTCGGGTCCATAAGGAGGGATTCCAAACTTGTATTTTGTTCATTTTGGTAGTTAGGCC
Organism: Heliosperma pusillum; assembly: GCA_022085475.1. Classification (NCBI taxonomy): domain Eukaryota; kingdom Viridiplantae; phylum Streptophyta; class Magnoliopsida; order Caryophyllales; family Caryophyllaceae; genus Heliosperma; species Heliosperma pusillum. The sequence continues at coordinate 4,914 of JAIUZE010072892.1, forward strand.
ACACTAGGTGTTTTATTTTGCGTTTTATTTTTCCATTCTCGTTGCTTTTTTCACATGATAGATAATTGCATCATCTTCCGCCTAAACCAAACCACCTAAAAATGCATGAAAAATGATTCATACAGTTTGAATATTTTAATCATGGACATACAGATGTCACTCGCTTTTAGGGCCATCACCTTAGTTTAAATCATTCTCGAGTTGCCAGACATTCGTTCACTTAAAATGAATTAAAGTTAAGATGATGGGACCTTCCCCTATAACTAAAATTGAGACTAGTCTTTATAGGGAAAACTACTATGAACCCCTTCTTCGTCGGAAGTCATAATATGACCCCTTCTATGTTGGGTAAGTAGTGAGTGTTGACCTATTTTTATCTCAACATTATAGTACGAGTAATATCTCGTGATTATGATGGACTAAAGATAGAATTTACAGAAATTTATCGACCAAGAATTCTAAAAGTAGAATTATCCAAGAGGTTGGCTTATCAATTTACAGAAATTGACTCTTGTGATCATTTATATAATTCTTGAGGGAGGTCAATTGTATAAATGCACGAGTCATCGCATTAAACAGTTTTTCATTAGACTCAAAATTAAAACGATGAATACTTATCATATTTATTTTCTTTTTCACAGTTTTTGAATTCATTATATACATATATAACTGCTAATAACAAATGGCTGGCCATACTGATGACCCAATGCCAAGTGCCACGCTCGGACGTGAGTCCTGGCTTAAGATTTTCATGGACAATATGAATAAGTCAACGCGACTGAAGAATAACGGGTCCAACTTTGCGGACTGGGAGGCGGCATTACGGAATGCTGCCATTGCGGACGGTAAGCTCAAGTACTTGACTGAGCCACTACCGCCCAACCTAGGCCCCAATGCAGGAGCCAATGAATCACTTGCTTATAGTGATTTCATGATGGAGGCGGGTGCGATAAAGAACGTACTCATCTTTTCAATGGAATCAAATTTGCAAAGGCGATTCATTGCCCATGGTGCGAATAAAATTTTCACCACGCTCTCTAACAAGTTCTCGAAAGCTCCGAGGATCTTTAGCTATGAGCATACATGTCGCTTCTTTGAAGCGAAACTCCAGAAGGGCCAAGCAGTTAGCCCACACATTCTTGATATGATTGAGAATGTCGAGAAACTGGAGGCACTTGGTTGCAAAATCGATGAGAAGATCGTCATAGACCGCGTTCTTCATTCATTTCATGATGGTTTTGCACTTTTCAGGGCAAATTACTATATGAATGATATGAAGAAGAGTCTTCATCAGCTCCACTCACTCCTCGTACAGACAGAGAGTGATCTGAAATTGAGTGGGAGTCAGAAACAGGACGTTCTCATGATTGCCAACAAGGGCAAAGGTAAGGGCAAGGCTCAGGCCAGCCTAACTATAGGGAAGCCAAAATTCAAAAGGTCAGGGCAAGGTAAGAGTGGGCCTGGTGAAACTAGCAGTAGCTCACAAGGCAAGACAAAGAGCAAAGAATACATGGAGTGCCACCATTGCCACAGGACTGGGCATTGGAGGCGGAACTGTCCCGTGTATGTTGAAGACGTAAAAGCAGGCCGCGTCACTCCTGTTGGTACGTCATCTTTTATTCATATGATTGAGATTAACCATGCAAGTTTCGGAACTTGGATATTAGATACTGGTTGTGGTTCTCATCTGTGCAATCATTTGCAGGGCCTAAGAAACATCACAACTCTCGCAAGGGGTGATGTGGACCTGCGAGTGGGGAATGGAGCAAGAGTAGCTGCCGTTTCAGTGGGAACATATGTAATCAAACTCCCGAGTGGATTTGAGTTATTTCTGAATAACTGTTACTATGTACCCAGTTTATCTAAAAACATTATTTCTGTTTCCGTACTTGATAAGGACGGTTTTTCGTTTGTAATAAAGGATAATAGCTGTATTTTCTCTTTAAACGAAATGATTTATGGTAAAGCAGCTTCCATGAATGGGATTTATGTTTTAGATCAAATCACAGATATAATGCATGTGCGTAGTAAGAAAGCAAAGGTTTGTGACAAAGATCAAACCTACTTATGGCATTGCCGTATGGGACACATAAATGAAAAACGCGTGAAGAAGCTCATTGACAATGGGACTATCTCCCCATTTGACTATGAATCTTTTGGCACGTGTGAATCATGTCTCATAGGCAAAATGACTCGAATTTCCTTCAAAGGTGTTGGAATGCGCGCCTGCTGACCTATTATGGACCTCATACATACTGATGTGTGTGGACCTATGTCAATCAACGCTAGAGATGGCTATAGATATTTTATCACTTTCACGGACGATTTGAGTAGATATGGATATGTCTACTTAATGAAGCATAAAAGTGAGTCCTTTGACAAGTTCAAGGAATTCCAGAATAAGGTTGAAAACCAACTGGATAGAAAGATTAAAGCACTACGTTCAGATCGTGGTGGCGAATATCTTTCGAATGAGTTTGATCAACACCTCAAAGACTGTGGTGTAGTACTACAGTTAACTCCACCTGGAACACCACAATTGAATGGTGTGTCCGAACGGAGAAATCGAACATTGCTTGATATGGTTCGATCCATGATGAGTCACACGGTTGTACCTGATTCATTGTGGGGTTATGCTCTTTTGTCGGCTGCTCTAATACTTAACCGAAGTCCGTCTAAATCTGTAGACAAGACTCCATATGAATTATGGAAGGGAACGGTCCCTAACTTGTCCTTTATTCGGGTTTGGGGCTGCGAGGCTTATGTCAAGTGGAGACCTGACGATAAGCTCGGCCCACGATCGGTCAAGACCTACTTTATTGGTTATCCAAAAGGGATGTTTGGTCATTACTTTTACTCGCCTACCGAACATCGAGTTTTTGTTGCGGCTAGTGCGACGTTCTTAGAGAAAGAGTTTCTCGAGAATAGGACAAGTAATGGAACCTTCGATCCGTCGGAGATTCAAGAACCAACAACCGAGCAACCAATGGAGGAAACTGTTCCTTCATCATCGGCTGCGGTTAATATTCTTTTGGAACCTAGGAGGTCGGGTAGACACTCTATTCCTCCAGACAGATACATTGGTATGGTCGAGGAGAATGAGAGAGATGACGTTTTACTCCTAGAGAGTAACGAACCCGCTACCTATAAAGGTGGCCATATTTAACAACCCGAAATGTACCCTAATTTTTCTAGTTAAAATATTTAACGGATACTTTTTTCAGCAAATTTTAAGTTTTATTTAGAATTTTATTGTTTTCAGTCAATTTTGAATTTCCAGATTTTCATATTTGGAATTTCTGCGAGATTCCATGAGAATCCGTCTTAATTCCGTCTTTGACTTTTTCTTGACTTTTGAGTCGTCTTGACTTTTCTTGACCTTTTGAGGTCGTCTTTGACTTATGTCTTGACTCTTATGTCCGACTTTTGACTTTCGTTGACTTTTTCCGACTCACCCCGTAATTGAAAGACCGAATTATATTTGAAAATAATTAATTTAATTTATTTTAATTTATTAAGATTTATTTGAATTTATGATAATTTAATATAATTATTTTGAATTTATTCGGAATTAAAGAGAAAGTTTTACGGTTTAAACCCGAACATCATTTAACTATTCCCGAGTCAACTTAAATCCCGAAACAAACCCGAAACCCGACTTTGGCATGAGTCACATGTCCATGTCATCTTTTTCCACTCATATTGGATCTTCTAATTAATATGATTAAACTAATAATAATATCTAAGATATTTATAACTTTATCGATCCGTTAACTTAAATTACGCAAATCGTTTAAAAAACAGACCCGATTAATACCCAAACCATACGGCTCCCTCTCCTCTAATAAGGCTAGATATTTTTCTTTCTTTTGATTACAATAACATAATATCTAATTAATATCTAGATATTTTATTAAACTATCATTTAATCTAATTATATCTAATTAATTACCTTAATTAATTATAAAACCCGAGTCAATTCCGTAACAATAATTTCAAAACCCGACTCCATATTTCCTCTATATGTACACGGCCCAATCCCCACCATTACTCACTAACTACCTTTTCATTTTACAATAAATCAACTTAAGATCTAATTAATACTTTCTTTAATCGTTCTTCATCGTTCTTCGTCGTTCTTCATCGTTCTTCGTCGTTCTTGAGCAAAATCGTCATAAAACCTTCGTTACTTATTCAAATTCGTCCTAACTTATATTTCTAGAATCTCCTCTTCGCTCTCCATCTTCAAGTACGGTTTATTTTCAATTCCGACAAAATCTTTTTCAACACTTTAATTATGGAAAATCAAGTTTTAATTCTAACAATATTATTCTTGTCATTTCTTATAGGGGAAGATTTTGAAGACGAGTTTGGTGACTCGTATATATTAGGAGAAGATTAGTAGACGGGGTTTTCTTTACTTCTTATTTTTGGTGCTACTTGATTTTGCTAGCTAAGGTAACGATTCCGAGTTACTCGACGAATTAATGTTACATACCTTTGTACCTTTTGTTTTTGTTTATATTATTGTTATTTCCGGTTTTAACTAGTAACATGATAAGTTGTTATTTTTAATATGTTGTATGAATTTTTAATATGTTAGTGTTCTTGACATATTTGGATGATTTATTTATAACCATGATTTTTGTATGAATGATGGTTGAATTGGATGTTTAAAAATGGATGTTGTTAATAAAAATCATGTTAGAATTAATTTGGAGGGGTGGTTGTTTTGGCCGTGTAAGGTGGTCACGGGTGGAGGCTGAGAACCGGCCGGTTCAGGCCTGGTTCAGCCGGTTCAGGCCGGTCCGCCCAGGTCTGGGTTGGTCCGGGGTTTGGTCTTTGGGTTTGTGTCGATACTTGATTGTTTTGTTGTTGTTTTGACGGGTTTTAAATATGTTAAGCATGCGGGAAATATTAAGAAACGGTTTTAAAAATGACGACCCAAAACAGGCCCAAACCAGGCCCGTGGGCCCAGTCCAGGCCTGTGTCTTGTCGGCCCAAATCAGCCCATGAGTCCCCTTTCTTGGACTTGTGACGGTTTTTGAGTTATTGTTATTTTATCGTGTTTTGTAATATTTAGCAAGTGGGAAATGTTAATAAGTAAATTATTTAATTAAAAGTTTTCATAATATTATTATTTCTCACATGTTAGAAATTATAATACGAGATTTTAGTTTAATTTGATAACATGAAAGTCAAACGGGTTTTTCGTAGATTTAATAATTCACATGTTAGAAGTTTTAATAAAATAACATGTATTGA
>JAIUZE010072893.1:0-27371 GCA_022085475.1 Heliosperma pusillum
ACCATCAGGAAACAAATCTCAACGTAAAGCTTTGAAAACATAATGAATCATAACCCAAAAACAACGTGGGCAAGAATGATACATAAACATGGCTGAGATTTACATAACGGCGTAGCACAAAGAATTTCACTATAGATTTTCGGCTCTTGCATAATCTGTTGACATATGGACTCTCACGGTACACTCGAACACTCAACGTATGTAAAAGGTGATTTCTTTATGTGTAAATGTTTTTGAGACACTCACCTATCTACGACTTATGAAAATGTGTCCGCAATCTAATATGGTAAACAATTCAAAACACAAGTCAAAGATCACAATGCACATAGAAAAGAAGCCGAAACAATGAAGAAGGCTTTGGGAAATGGGTAAAATGTGGACAAATAGTTATGGTTATGTGAAGGTTAGAATGAGCTAGCAACTAACCAATGATAAATGAATACTCAATCCAAACCTTCAATTAATTCCCAAAAGACGGATAACGAGGCCAAAAGAAACAAATTGGCTTATTACATAAGGGTAAACTCCTTCTATATATTGACTTGACATTTTGAGGAGATACTCGCAACTTCTTCTAATTTTTTTTTTATTTCTTTTTCTTTTCTTTTTCAATTTTCCAATTTTTTTCATTTTTTCTATTTCTTTCTTTTCTTTTCTTTTCTTTTCTTTTGAACATCACTTCTTGAATATTTTTCGTTTTCCAAATTCACTTTGTCATTAAGGAACAAAATCTTCTCAAAAGAGCACCCATACACCATAGTCTAGCTACTAGCTCAAAAGGTAGACAGTTTTTATATGTAGCTATTATTTTGTGAAGCATTTGTATGAAGGGGCTTATTTTGAGGGGCAAATGAAAGTGAAAAAGGCTTCAAATCATAGTGAATCATGAATGCAATGCTTATAGAAATGAAATGTGACATGACACACATCACAAGGAGAACTACACACACCTAGATGAGACTGGTTATAGATGTACCAGCCTAAGGAGGTTCTACCTTACAATATATGTAACTTGCCAAATGTCAAGATCAAGCGTACTCATCTATAGATTAATTCCATGCCTACTGTGTACAAGACTTCCCCATGTATGCACAATTCAATGAATATTGAACCATTATCTTTTGAAAGCTCTAAGTTTGGGAAATGTAACATGATAGCATAGTAAACAAGCAAGCAAAGCATGAAAAACATTCAATTGTGTTCAGAAATGTTTTAAATTTTCTCAAAAATCTTCTCTTTCTTTTATTCAAAATTTGAAAAATGATAAACTAAAATGCAAAATGGGAAAATGCAATCCCTCCCACAAGCTAAACATCACATTGTCCTCAATGTGAGCACAAAGACAAAATATGCAATGAGATGCCTAATGGGGAAAAGGAAAAATGAAAAAAGAGTGAAGCTTACTAGTCAGCGCGGACTCCCCCAAGCTAGTGTTTTGGACTTGACAAGGAAGGTCTTCATAGATTCTTCAAAAACTCTCTCATCTGCAAGGTAAATCCTAACAACGAAAAAAAAAAGGGAAAAATAAAAATAAAATGCAGAAAGAAAGGGAAAACACAGGTTGCCTCCCGCGAAGCTTTATTGAAATGTCTTGCTAGACTCTTTATTAATGAAAATCATTCTTTGTGCCTTAAAAAGCATGTCAATGCCCTTAGAAGTCGATCATATACCTGCGCATAAGCTATACACAAACATATGTAAGCAATTGACAAGATATAGGCATGAAATATTGAAGGTAAGAATTGATATATCTTATCATTGTGCGCATGACAAACTTCATAGATGACCACTGAACTGCTCCACTCGTCAGTGAGCGATGGAGTAAAATGTTTAAGATCATGGAACAAACAATTAGTTCCTAAAATATCATTAGTGGACTCTAATTGGGGGTAGGGTGAATCAAAGGATTGGGAATAAAAAATGGGTGGTTGATCCCACTTAATTTCAAGGATAGGTTCACAAAACCCAGTATCATTTTCAAATAAATCTGGAATATCTTTAGCGAAGGGATTTTCAAAGAAATTTGATGGCTCGATCAACGTCTCTCCATGGGAGTCACAAATGGGCTTAACAACATCCTTGTCTAAAGTTTCGGCTACCATATGGTCAATATCAATAATGGGGGTCTCAAAATTGTCAAATGGAACGACACTAGAGTGACTTTCAATAGAAAAGGTTGGACCATCATCATCGCCATCTATTAATTCATATGATTGGGGAGAATTAGACTCACATGAGGGGGCTGAAAAAGCATAGGAGAAAATAGACTCACATGGGGGTGAAAAAGCATAAGGAAAATTGATTGGCTTACATTTTTTAAACGTGGGTTCTTCCTTTTGCCCTCTGAGTATTTGAAGTTGAGCCCTGATTTCATTGATTTGCTCTTGGATTCCCAACCGCCGGTGCGTTTCATCCCAAGATTGGGATGCCATAAAGTCCAAGAAAATCCAAAGTTCATTTCCTCTCTTCTGATAAAAACTTCCATCACTCAATTGCATAGCCAGGCTATGACACTTAATGAGCATTCCATGAAGCACGACATCTCTCATATAGGTCTCTTCAAGGGTATACCCCAGAGAGATAATATGTTTAGAATAGCGATAAAATCGGTTGAAGTATTCATGGAAAGGCTCATTCTCGCATTGTGGTGGTTGGAAATAGATAGTCATTGAGAGAAAATAAAGCAATCCCTTTGAAAGAAAATATTCCTATTATCTGAAAAGAGTCACTACACTACAAGGAAAAGGTGAAAAAAATCTCAAGGAACAAGTGTTCCTTGAGACAAGAGAAAAGAAAAAAAAAAGAAAAAGACAAGGTAAAACTCTACTAATCACAAATAAACAAAACCGTGCTCCCCGGCAACGGCGCCAAAATTTGATCATGTTGTCGCGTACCCTAATCAAAGATAAATAACCCAGACTAGGCTAACAACAAATTAATGTAATTAGGGAAGTAAGGGGTTGATCTCGGGGAGACGGGAGATACTTGCGAATAGTTGTGGTTAGAACTCTACCTTGGACGATTGGCAAATGTTTGTCACTAATTACTAAATAATAACAATGGAATAAAAAAAAGAATCTAGGGAAGTAGGTTCACACATGTAGATTAACATATTGATGAAATTGGATTTAGGATATGCAAATAATTCATTGTGAGTTCGTAAGAATGATGTGTTCATTACAATCATAGATCAGATGGTCTAGCATGCTTTTTATGCAATTTACTAGGTCTTAATCTACCATGTCAAGCTTTGTCTATTCAATTCTCGTATGTCTACCTTGGAAAAGAATTCCATACTAGTCAAATGATTTTGGCCAAAAATCGATAACTATCGTTACAATCCAAACATGCATAGACACAACGTTTTAAAGGCACAATTTCTTTTATCCAATTATCATCTTTTAATCAATCTAACATGGCTATCCTACACCCTAGAAAGGTGACTACTTATGCATGATTAACAATGAAAAGGAAACTAAGATTATAAAACTAAGAATGATAAACATGATAAAGGAATACTAAAAGAATATGAAACTATAATGTAAAGACGAGAATAAAGATTACCGAAAAGGATGAACAAAGATTGAAATGGAATAAGAACTTGAATAGGAAATGTAAACCCGGAAACTTGAATTCCAATTACAACTAGAACAACTACAATTGAAGAAAGCTTAGAACTAGACTAAACTAAACTAGAGAAAACTAAAACTAAACTAAACTAAGAAAGAAGAAGAACTAAACTAAAGAGAAATGTACGAAGAGAAGAGATGTTGTGTGAGGGGATTGTATGAGATGAGATGATTTGATATGAGGGGCTTAGAGAATCTATTTATAGTATTAGGGTTTCGTGGAAAAGAGGTCGAGCATTAAACACATAGGACAAAAGTAGGAAGTTGTAGCCGTCATCCTCGAAGCAGCACACATACCCGATCGGGTACACACTTAACCGATCGGGTAAGTTGTCATCTAGAAGTATTTGACTAACGTTTCATCTTCCTTCGCTTTGACTTGACTTCCATCATCCTCCTTGACCTCTTGAGTCGGGTTTGTTGATAGGGTTTGATGTAAAGCGATGATTGCTTCTGCCTAATTGATTGATCTTCCGACAACTACGAAACCGTCCTTACTTCTTCTCTCTTTCGAATTAGTGAACCTTCTTGAAATGCCTTTCACTTGGTCAAGCTTGCTTCTTCAAATCGTCGGGTTCTAGGCAAATGCTCGGGAATATAGAAAAAGGGCGTAGAAACGTCACTTTCCCTACAAAACAGGTTAGAACACAGGAATTCGCCTAGAAGACGATATTAGCTCATAAAGTGGCTTAACGAAGCACAAATGACATACAAAACCGAGCTAAATTGGGGGTTAAAACCATACAAGTATTCACTTATCAATTATTTCCGTAGCCGGAAACCTCTGGGAAATAACGCAACAGGTGTTGCGCCTCTTCCAAGATCGCGTCTTGCTGCGCCTCTTACCCAGCATGTTCCTTACCAAATTTTGAGTTGTTCTACGACTCTTCCACATTTTCTACTATAAAAAGAGAGCTTCGTTCTCACTTTTAAAACACGCGAGTGTTCTGCCCCTTATCTTCTCTCTCTTTGCATTCTAGACCTTGCTCTAAGCATTTTGACATCTACGTGGTTGATCAATCGACCACGAAAGCTCATATCCTTCTTTTGTATCTACGTGGTTGATCAATCTACGTGGTTGATCAATCAACCATGAGGGCACTTTCTTTACATTCGAGTCAAGCTATCACTAAAACGCAACTTAGTTAATCTCATTTTGTCAAACATGTAAGTCTGAAGGTGTAATAATCCCATCTTTTGTATTTTATTTTGTACTTTATTTAAATCATGTAAGGTTCATGTCGGATTTATGTCAAACCTTTTCAAAACCTTTTTTAATAGTCTTATTTAAATCACCTTTTTCATATTTAGATAGTTCAATTTTTATCCCTAATAATTCAATATTAGCGGGTTTTTGTCACCTTTGAATTCGTCTTTTATATAATTTAGTGCCAATTAATCTATTAAATCATATTTATTCGACTTATAGATCGGTAATAAACCGTAAAATCACCAATGAACAATAACTGATCGCGATTCTGGCTTCACAGCCAGAACCCACCTCTAGAACAGACGCGGGGGTTGATGCGCCTCTTCCAGAGGACGTATCTAATTCCTTTTTTCGACATAATTGATTGTTAAACTACATGTTCACCGACATAGTCTAAGCTCACATGATAGGGTTAAAACATTTGATGTTGCATAGCATGCATACCGAGTATAGAAGAGTTTCGCTAATCATTAGTAGATGCGGCCATCAAGGCGGGCGGGATTATGTGTTTGATTAAAGAACTTCCTAATACGAACCCTCACCCCTTACTCCAGATCTCTGTGAACATCCGTGTTCATTGACATCCACGAGAGTCATTCTAGACATAGAATGCTAAGGGTACCGAGTTCTTAGTGTTCATGTCATTGCTTTATATCTTGACATGGCATGAGATATTCGAACGGTTCCATCTTCCCATAAAAGTTGGTGGCGACTCCACAAATGCGTATTTCTACGTTTGTCCCATTTCAAGCTCGCCCGACCGTTGTTCCTCACACCACAGCCTGGCAAGTGGTCGCGAATCCGTGTATCACATAAGGCGAAAGATCCCCTACAGTAAATGTGGCATAAACCCCATAGTCACAAGGAAGTTCTAACTTAGAGGCATTATCGTTCGCCATGCCCACTACCTTGTATGGTCCCTAGGCTCGAGGCATGAGCTTATTCTTACACTTTATCAGAAATCTTTCCTTCCTTAAGGAAAGCCAAAAAATTTCACCTGGTTCAAATAGCTTTGGCCTTCGATTCTTGTTCGATCGTCTCTTATAAGCCTCATTTAGCGTCTCAATTCGTTTCCTCACCTGTTCATGTAACCTTAGCATCGACTTCAGTTTGGATTTAACATCCTTATTAACCGGTTCATCACTATGAAGTGGAATAAAATCTATGGGCAAGCATGGATTAACACCATAAACTACTTCAAAAGGAGAGTGTCTTATTTCTATGGTTGGAGTTCGATTGTATGCAAACATGGCATAAGCCAACTTTGCATCCAAATCCTTTTATGTCTTATTTACACACTGATGTGTCCAATATTTATATACTTTTATCTCTCATATTAGCTCGTATTTACATGTTATTATCCACTATTTATAGTGGTTTAAAATTTAATTGCTTCTTTGGAAATATTCTCGTGTTTTTATGTCATTTGTAGGATACAATGCGATTTTGGGTCGTTTCTACGTCAAATCCTTACATGTGGATCAATACCGAGGAATTTGAAGCCAATATTGATGAGTACGTGATTTTATGATGGTGTGCTATGAATATTTACAAGTTCAAAGTTGAAGGGAGCAAGTTTCAAGTCATTCCGAGCTCGTATGCATAAGTTACGACGGTTTTACAATGCCTTATCAAAATCCGTCTACAACCCAAAGCATTGATCCCTATTCTATGGGGTCAATGAAAGTAAAAGATGAACAAACAATTAGGCTCTAAAAGGTGGAAATCACGTCCCCTATCGGGCTTGGAGGTTGGGGAAGCGTTGACGAGAGGATAAATGTTGGAATTCGATGAACCACCCGGGAGCATGCATCCTCGATCGAGGAAGGCTAAACCCGTTCGAATTTGGCTGTTTCTACACGCTCGTCGATTCGATTTCCTAGCCTTTATGATAGTACTTAATTGGATTGAATTCTCGAGCATATGAAGAGGTTATAGGAAGTGAATAATGATGGCACTTAATGCTATACTTATTAGTTCACTTATTAGCGTAATAACTATTTTACTTAAGGCAAGACTTTTGGGTTGCTCTACTTTAATCCTCATAATGGTTCATGACTTTTGAAGCGCCGGATGATTGCTATAAAAGGAGAGGCTTGCTAGCTTTGAAAATCATCCAATTTCATTCCATCACAGCATAACTCACAACAACAACTTCTCTTATCTACTTCATAGATTAAATTAGTATAATCTTAGTTTTAGTTCGTTATGAACAATTTGTTCTAGTATTTCAAGCTTTGTTTCGGTTTATTTTGGAGCTTTCTTTGTTACTCAACTTCTTATTCCTTAGTATTGGTAATTCTTATTCCGTTACTTTATATTTTCATTTCCATTTCAGCTTTTACATATTGTTTTCATGTTCATATTTACCATCTTGTTAGTAGTTATTTTATTTATCATAATGAGTGAGTAGTCTCTTAATCTAGGGTGTAGGGGAAGCATATTAGATTAGCATTTAATATTGTTAGATTGTGGGTAATGTGAATGATATATTGTTTCCATTCCATGCTTGTATCGTATGTTAGTCTTTGATCAAAGGCCACGATTGTTAGACTATACTTGATAAATTATTTTCCTAAAACGAAAGGTGGGAAGAGAATTAGACAAATCATGTATAGTAGGACCAACCTAGTAAGAATCGAAAGACCGCTAGGACCCGTTCTATGGTATAGTAGTACTCATCCTGAGAAGGAAGTATTATCAGGCCTAAACATTTATCGACTTCACTACCCCTTTGTTAACACTATTATTTCCATAGTTTATATGTTAAACCCATATTCTCTATATTCTCATTTATATTGTTGTTATTCATTCTTGTTATTTTCTTTAATTTACCATTTACTACCAAACCAAACTCAATTCATCGAACCAACCTTGATAGAATTCACCCCATAACAACATATTTAGCAACTCCCGTTTCCTCGTGTTCGACCCCTAATTCTATAACTACATTAATTTGTTGTTAGCCTAGACTAGGGTAATTATTTTTTATTTGGGTACGCAACAATCCTATCAAATTTTGGCGTCATTTCCGAGGAGCACGGTTTTGTTTTCTATTAGTTGTTGAATTTGATCTAGTTTTTATTTGTCTGGAGGAACACTTGTTCCTTAGATCGTTCCTAACATTTTATTGTCCTTTTTTAGCCTTATATGTAGGTCTTCTCTTTTTGGTGAGCCAATTCCATTTGATCCCGAGCTCTACTTCTTAGATCTTGAATCATAATCGTGTAACAACCCGAAAAGTACCCTATTTTTCTAGTAAAATATTTTACGGATACTTTTCAGCAAACTTAAGTTTTAATTTAGAATTAATGGTTTCCAGTCGAATTTTGAAATTCCGAGTTTGTATTTGGAATTTTTGAGAGATTCCATGAGAATCCCGTTTTTAAGTCAACTTTGACTTTCGTAGACTTTTTCCGACTCGCCTTGTAATTTTGAAGACCAAAATTTTATTTAAAAAAATAATATTTTTAATTTATTTTTATTACGATTTATTTGAATTTATGATAATTTAATAAAATTATTTTGAATTTATTCGGAATTAAAGAGAGGGTTTTACGATTTAAACCCGAGCGTCTTTTAACTATTCCCGAGTCATCGTAAATCACGAAACAAACCCGAAACTCGACTTTGGCATGAGTCACACGCCCCATGTCATATTTTTCCACTCACTTTGGATATTTTCATTCTTTCGATTAAACTAATACGAATATCTAAGATATTTGTAACTTTATCGATCCGTCAACGAAAATTACGCAAATCGTTTACAAAACAGACCCGACTATCACCATACCACACGGCTCCTTTGCCCTCTAATAGGACTAGATATTTTCCTTTCTTTTCATTACAATAACATAATATCTAGATATTTAGTTTAATTAACTTAATATCTAATTATATCTAATTAATTACCATAATTAATTATAAAACCCGAGTCAATTCCGTAACAACAATTTCAAAACCCGACTCCATATTTCCTCTATATTTACACGGTTCACTCTCCACTCCAACTCACTAACTACCTTTTCATTTTACCATAAATCAACTTAAGATCAAATTAATACTTTCTTTAATCGTTCTTCATCGTTCTTCGTCGTTCTTCGTTGTTCTTCATCGTTCTTCGTCGTTCTTGAGCAAAATCGTCATAAAACCTTCATTTCTTATTCAAATCCGTCCTAACTTATATTTCTAGAATCTCCTCTTCGCTCTCCATCTTCAAGTACGGTTTGTTTTCAATTCCGACAAAATCGTTTTCAACACTTTAATTATGGAAAATCAAGTTTTTATTCTAATAATGTTATTCTTGTCATTTCTTATAGGGGAAGATTTTGAAGACGAGTTTGGTGACTCGTATATTTTAGGAGAAGATTAGAAGACGGGTTTCTTATTTTCTTTACTTTTTATTTTTGGTGCTACTTGATTTTGCTAGCTAAGGTAACGATTCCGAGTTACTCGACGAATTAATGTTACATACCTTTTGTTTTTGTTCATGTTATTGTTATTTGTGGTTTTAGTAGTAACATGATAAGTAGTTATGATTTTTATGTTGTATGGAATTTTTAATATGTTAGTGTTCTTGACATATTTGGATGATTTATTTATAACCATGATTTTTGTATGATGATGGTTGAATTGGATGTTTAAAAATGGATGTTGTTAATAAAAATCATGTTAGAATTAATTTGGAGGGGTGGTTGTTTTGGGCCGTGTAAGGTGGTCACGGGTGGGGCTGGAAAACCGGACCCAAACCAGGCGGTTCAGCCCAGTTCAGGCCGGTTCAGACCCGGTCTGGATTGGTCCGTGGTTTGTCCTATGGTCTTGTGTCGATACTTGATTATTTTGTTGTTGTTTTGACGGGTTTGAAATATGTTAAGCATGCGGGAAATATTAAGAAACGGTTTTAAAAATGTTGAACCAAAACAGCCCAAATTGGGCCGGTTTATTTTCGGCCCAAAAGAGTCCGTGGGTCCCTTCCATGGACTTGTGACGGTTTTTGAGTTATTGTTATTTTATCGTGTTTTGTAATATTTAGCAAGTGAGAAATATTAATAAGTAAAATATTTAATGAAAAGGTTTTTCATAAAAAAATTATTATTTCTCACATGTTAGAAATTATAATACGAGATCGTAGTTTAATTTGATATTCTTTAAGTCAAGCGGGTTTTTCGTAAGATTTAATAATTCTTTAATGTCTACTTGGTAAAAGTACTTCTGTTTCCTCTAGCCGGTTTGAACCAACGGGTTTGGTCAAACTAAGATCTAGTCAGCCCCGATTTGACTGATGACCCGTCGCGGGACTCGGGTCGGGGATTTGTCTTCAAGTAAGGTTGTATTTAATTAATGAATTAGCCTTAGTAGATATGAGGCGATATGATATTTGATTATGATTTATATGCAATTAGTCACATGATAGGAAGTTTTTCCCGTGACTGTTTGATTGTATGATATATGTCTTGTTGACTAAGTACCCATAGAGAATTATGAGTATATGGCGTCTTGACCATTCTAATTCTAAATGAGTATCTTGGACCATGACATAGATAGGCCGTACTATCTTTAACGAGCATATGGAGTTCACAGCTTGATAGCTGTTTGTTCTCGGCTTGGTGGGTTTATCTTCCAAGTCGGGGACTGGCTTCCTATCCACTTGAGAATGGAGCCAAGCTTAAGTACTAGCCAACCTGCTTTCTAGGGGGGTCGCCTAGAGATTCTTTCTTGTGTACTTTTGGTCATGAGACGGGGAATGGAATAGCTGTTGTCGCTAGGTCTGATCAGTCTAGGACTAGGATGTTTTTCCTCCTACCTTGTGGTATAGCCTCGAGTTACAAAGTCGACTATTGATTGTACTAAGACTTATGCCTGTTTCTAGAAGTATTGTCTTTCTGTATTGTATTATTCTATGATCTTATAAGGTGAGCTGCAAGCCGGCTAAGGTTGATAGAGTTTGGATTACCGGTTGTTAACTGATTCACATGATATTATGTTTGATTAGGGTTTGAGTGTATCATGGCCATGTTAAAGGTAACCTCTGAGCTAGCATACCAGCTTCCCTACCTCGTGTTATAGATTATTATCAGATTCACATGATAGCTTTCATATGATAGGTTATATGTTAGTTAATTGTATTCATAACATGAAAAGCATATCGTATATGTTAAAGTGTTGTATTTTCCATATACATCTCTTTTATGTTATTCATGTTTTATTAAACTCGACATTTCGTGGCTGGGAGAACTCGGAGTTACTCCCCACTGACTGTGGCTTCCGTGTTTATATTTAATGCGGTTGGCAGGTTTGTGATGCATACTTGGGTACATTGACGAGCTAGCGAGCGAAGTATTTTACCTTGGACCTATATTCGGTTCTTAGGATTGTATATTATTATACACTCTTTATTTCCGTATTTTATACGGGAGATATGTCTCCCGTTTTAGATATTTCTTATGTATAATATTATTTCTTTTTGTTATGAACCTTGTTTGTTTAAGACACCTTTGTTATGATGAATATATTTAATAGTAGGTTCCGGTTTTAAAATTTACCGATTTTCACTAAAGTGAACCTATTAGAAACGTATTCTCATCTTTTATTTATTTAAATTATTTTTTTTCTTTCCGCAAATTTGAGGGTGTTACAAATCGTGCCACATATAAATCACTTAAACGGGAGGATATCTCACAACCAATCTCTCCTCCTCCAACCAAGAAGATGGTGCGATTGTCTGATCATTCTAAGCCCACAACGGCTATGATTCCTAGAGGTATTGCTACCTTCCAAATTGAAGACACCGACTTTGAGATCAAGCCTCCTTTCAATACTCTTATTTAGAAGAGCCAATTTTGTGGAAGCCCAACTGAAGATCTCAACTTGCACATACAAAACTTTTGTGACTATCACTCAATCATTAGGCAAACGGGCGTCACATAAGATCAGATTCGGGAGATATTATTCACGTTCTATTTGAGGCGAAAGGCTAAGCTATGAATCAATAGCATTGAAAAAGAATCCTTAGGCATCATCAATTGGAGTAGCTTGGCTCTTATGTTCTATTAAAAGTACTTTCCACATGAAAAGACCGCCCTTCTTAGAAACCAAATCACTAGTTTTCGACAAAGGGGAGATGAGAGTTTATTTAAGGCATGAGAGAGGTACATAGAGCTACAAAGGGAGTGTCCTCATCATTGGTTGGACCCATAGTTTCTTGGTATTACCTTATCTAATGGGTGTTTTGTCGAGTCCCAACGTATCTTGGATTCCGCCAACAATGGGAGATTTGATCAAATTGATGTGGAAATTGGCCATGCCACCATTGAGTCCATGATGATTCATGATTATCAATATAACAATTCATGTCCTATGCCATTGACATCTAAGCAAGAGGACCCCAATTTGTCAGCTCTTTGAGTTCAAGTAGCCCTTCTCACACAAAAAAATCATGAATTTCAAGGTCAATTCTCCACTTCTCGACATAGTGACCAAGGGGCGAGTAAACTAGAGGCCATGATTCTCCATATGGCTCAAAATAAAGACACTATGATTGCTAAATTCCAAAAGAGTGATCAAGCCAAAGATGCGGCAATCAAGATGTTGGAAACTCAAATGACTCAACTTGCCATATCAAATGCTCAAAGACAACAAGGGCGATTACCTCCTCAAGGTTCACAATCCCATGAAACTCTTAATGCCAATTCTTTGAGAAGTGGTAAGCATTATGATGGACCTGTCATGCCCATGAATGATGAGGTGGTCAAGCAAGATTCGAAACTAAGGCGAGGTACTAAGATAAGTGGTAAGGCAAGAGAGGAGCTCATAATGGGTGATGTTGATGATAAGGTGCCCAAGACCAAAGTGAAGGAGCCCGAGCCTCCGATCAAGATCCATGTGCTATTTCCTCAAAGATTGTCAAAACACAAGGAAGAAAGCAAGTTTGGTAAGTTCATGGATTTCGTCAAGGATTTACATGTAACAATCCTTTATATCGAATTTCTTTCCCAATTTCCCTCTTATTCACATTTTATAAAAGAAATCCTCAAAAAGGAGTGAACCTTTGATGAAGTTGAGACCGTATCTTTCACCGAAGAGTGTAGTGCACTCTTACAAAAATGAGTCTCCCCCAAAACTTAAGGATATTTGTGGTTACTCCATCTCTTGCATTATAGGCGCATATACAATAGTTAAGGCCCTTTGCGACCTAGGTACTAATGTAAGTGTCATGCTCCTCTCCGTTTGTGAAAACCTTAACATGGGTGCTTTAAAATGCATAAATATTACTTTACAAATGGCGGACCGTTCTTATGCCCGTGAAGGTTTGTATGTTTTTAATTCTTGTTGACTTCTTAGTACTTGACATGGCCGAGGATTCTCAAATCCCAATTATTTTGGATAGACCATTTTTCCACACCCCGGGCGCGGTGATTGATGTTAAGAATGGGAAGTTGACGTTAGAGGTGGGAAATGACTGAGTAATTTTTAGCATGAACAATACCCTTATGAGCCCAATGTTGCAAGAGTAATGTTAATTACATAACATTGTGAATTCTTCTATCTCTTCATCTATGTCTCGATTCTTATGGACGGATCCGCAAGAGGCAGATGTTGGTGTTAATTGTCTTGCAGATGAGGATACAATGAGTAATAATGCTAAGAGTGCTAGGAGGGGTTATTCACGAAAAATCTTAGCTTGGATATAGATTTGAAGAAGGCTATGGGGGTGAGCTTGGATGGTGGTGAGCTCAATGAGAAAGGATGATGGATGAAAATGGTGGAAGTCTAGCAAGACTATAACTTGTGCTTATCGAGAGGCAACCCGTGTTTATTTTCTTGTTGAGACAATTTATTAATGTTGGTTTTGGCAATTAATTTTGGTTTTGATATAATAGATAAGGTAATAAGACAATTGGTATTTTTAGAACTGTAGTAGCTTGTCCTTTACATGTACCTTGGTGCATGGACTGGACCTTGCTCAAAAGTAGTATGTCTCTTTTCCTTTCTTTAATTTCGTTGAGTCGTTCCCTTCTCCCCTTAATATTAGTTTGTCCAAACTTCTCTTACACATTGGGGACAATGTGTCGTTCTAGCTTGGGGAGGGAGTTAGTGAGTCTAGTAGTTTATTGGTTTAAATAAAATCAAAAAACTGAAAATTTTCAAAAATTAGTTGTTTGTTGTTATTCACCCATTTGTGTTGTGCATAATATTATCCTTCCTTGCATTTCCCCTATTGTAGCTTTCATGCTAATCATTCCCACTTTTGATGGGTTTTGCATGCTTGGGGATGTCTTGACATAGCGGGTGATGGCTGAAACATGGACATAGTCATATAGTAGACTTGATCTTGACTTTGGTAAGTTATATACATTGTAAGGTATAGCCTCTAGTGGCTGGTACAACTATACATGGTCCCATTAAGGTGTGTGTAATTTCTCCTCTTGGAGTGCGTTACATCTATACGCACAAGTATGGTATTTGTTCCATTCTCTATGATTTTGCTATCATGATTTGCATTTTGAAGTCATTCACAATAACTTGCTTACATATATTACTCAGAAATTACTCCATTCCTGCTACATAAAACATTGCCTACCTTTGTTGAGCTAGTGATATGCTAGGTGTGTTAGGGTGCTCTTTTGTTTTTGGGATGTTCAATAATTTGATGATATTGTGAGCTCGTTGAAACAGGATTGTTTATGCTCGTGTATTGGTGAATGTTGTGTTGAAAAAGAAAAATGCAAAGACTTGATCAAGAAAAGAAGGAATCTTGAAAAGAAAAAATAATGAAAAATGAGTAAAATATTGAAAAAAAAAAAAAGAAGAGAAGAAAAAAAATAGCATTACTTCCATGTTTTTGAAAGAATTGTTTTGGGAAGTATTCAAATGATTTGTAATGTAAACGAGCCAATATGCTCCTTTTGGCTTAGTATCTTGTAGTTTGGGAATGGTTTATGGTCGAAATGAGCATCTTTACACATTTGGTTGTTGCTAGCTTGACATTAGGTCCACATAACTAAATACATTTGTGCACCTTCTTACCCATTATCCCTAGTCTTCTTCTTTATCTTCTTGGCTTCTTTCCTTCTACATATGATCATGTTTAGCATTATCTTATGAATTTGGAACGTCTACCATATTAGATTGCGAACGCATTCTCTCGAGTCGTAGATAGGAGAGTGTCCTTCACATAAAAATTTCCATGTTCTTATATCTTGAGTGAATGAGTGTCCCCTGAAAGTCCATTGACATATAAGATCATGCAAGAGTTGAAATGTTCATGTTAAGTTCTCTATGCTGCACCGCCATGTAAATCTCATCGAAGTTTTGTATCTCCATATGCCCATGTTGTTGCGGGATATATTTCATTGTGCTTTATAGGCTACTTTATGGGATTTTCATTCGAATGGGATGATTGTTGCTTGTCACCCTTGTCCTTGTCATGTTTATTGTTACGTGCTTGATTGAGGACAAGCAAGGGTTTAGCTTTAGGGATTTTGATGTGTCCAATATTTATATACTTTTATACCTAATATTAGCTCGTATTTACATCTTATTATTCACTATTTATAGTGGTTTAAGAGCTAATTACTTCTTAGGAACACTAAAAAACGAACTCGAGAAACTAACGGCTTTTCTGACTGGAAAAAAAATTCCGTCAGTAAGTTCGGCAAACTGACGGAATACTGACGGAACACTGACGGAAAAATATTACTGACGGATTACCTGTCAGTAACCATCAGTGGAAAATGGCACGTTTACTAAGTCAAAGGCGGCAAAATTAACTGACGGTCACTAGCGGAAAAACCGTCAGTAATATACAATACTGACGGAAAGTTTGACTTTACTGACGGAATTTCCGTCATTACATAATAATATCACCAGTCAAACAGCTATCTGACGGAAAAACCGTAAGTTATATACACTGATGACGGAAATTCCGTCAGTAAAGTCAAACTTAGTTTGACTTTACTAACGGAATTTCCGTCAGTACATAATAATAAACCAGTCCAATAAAGAACCCGACAAACTCCGTCATTCCCAAATCAGTTTCTCCCCAAAACCTTACCCCCAAATCGATTTAATCCGACGCCATCCTACTCTTACTACCTCCAGCTACCACTTTCCGACCACCACATCCTTGGTAAGTTTATTTAACTCCTTCATTCTCTCTCTTTTCTCATTTTGTTATTTAATATGTTCCTTATTAGTTTGTTTGTTGTAAATTCGACGACCACCACTAGCTACCTCTGACCGTCCACCGCCGCTGCTTGTCGCCGCCTTGTTTGCTTATTTTGATCCTTAGGTAATATATTTAGCTTTATTTTAATTTTTCCCTCCGTCTTCATCATTTGTTTGTCTTTAATTGACGTAGGTAAGTAGTCATTATTGTTTTTTATAATGAAATAGTTGTTGTTGTTAGTTTATAATTAGTGTTAGTAGTTAATTCTATTGTCTTTAATTAATTTAAGATAGTAGCTAATTATTGGCTTAATCATGTTCAATTGAGCTAATTTAAATGTTAGTAGCTAATTATTACATGTGTTGTGGATGTTAAAATTATTACATGTGTTGATATTGACTTAGTACCCGTTCAAAAATTACTCGTTAGGAGTAATTTTTGAATAGTCCCCGTTTTGGGACTCTCTTTCTACGTTTCAAGTCACTTAGGTAGTAAACACATAACTTGTGATTTATTAATGAGGAAAGAGTTCGGTAACAATTCCTTTAATGTTCTCTGAATGCATATGTTGAGTAAATATTTATTCAACATTGTGTATTTAGAAAACAAAGGGGAATTGCTGCCGAATTTTTTTCTCATTAATAAATTACAAGTGGTGTTTGCTAGTGACTTGAAACGTAGATTGATGGGTTTAGGTTGGAGTGATAAGGACCCAATTGAAGAAAATTAATTTTACTTGTTGATGAGAATTATATATATATATATATATATATATATATATATTGATAATAATAAATGTTTAATTTACTATGTGTGATTATTGATTATCATTGTTGTTAATTTCTAATAATTTATTTATATAACATATATATATTTAAATGTAGATACATAATAACATTAAACGATTAGAACGACGGTGGATGTATGAAAGATTAGACGAAAAAAAGAAACCCAAGCTGATATTTGCAAATGGGGTGAAAGAGTTTATTGAATTCGCGGAACAATCTAGTGAGTTTAAGGATTTAGGCGGTGAAATGAGGTGTCCATGTAAGAAATGTGATAACTTAGCTTTTAAATCGAAAAGGGAGGTTCAAAATCATCTATGGTCGAATGGTTTTACTGATAATTATTATGTATGGAAGTATCACGGTGATGAACTGGCTACCGAAGAGAGTTCAAGTAGTATCGTAGTTAGTGAGAATCCTTACCGGGAGTTGGTTGAAGATGCATTACGTGATAATGTTGAGCAAATAATGGAGGCTCGACTTAATCCCGATGACCTTAGCGATGAAGAAGTTCGTTATCCCCCACATCCCCAAGTTTCAGCCTTTTTTAGAATGTTAAATAAAGTCGAACAACCAGTGTATGAGGGAAGTAGTATGAGTTTGTTGCAAGCGGCTGCTAGGTTGGTAGCACTCAAATGTGAGAACAACTTATCTCTTAGATGCGCCAATGGTTTTATGTCGTTAATTAGTGACATTATTCCAAAAAATAATCAAATGGCGCGCAATTTTCAAGAGATTAAGAATTTGCTTAAGGACTCCAACTACCCCATGTGAAAATCGATGCATGTCCTACCGGTTGCATGCTTTTTTGGGAAGAAAATGCCGATCTTGAGGAATGTACCAAATGTCATGCCTCTCGGTATAAAGGTAAAAAGAATTTAAGTGGCCGAAAGCGAATACCTTGTAAACCACTGACTTATTTCCCGCTTGCGCCAAGGTTACAACGACTATTTGCAACCAAACACATAGCAGGTGAGATGAGTTGGCACCATAAAAACTCTCGATTAAGAGAAAGAGGGACAATGGCACACCCAAGTGATGGAGAAGCAATAGAGAGCATCCAGAATTTGCAAGTGAGCCTCGCAATGTTCGCCTAGGTTTGTGTACAGATGGATTTTCACCTTATGGCCAATTCGGGAAGTCTTACTCGCACCCCGTACAACTTACCCCCTTGGTTATGCATGAAAAGGCAATTTATTTTCTTATCTATGATCGTTCCAGGTCCTAGTAACCCTAAAGCAAAATTGGATGTCTAACTCCAACCGTTGATCAAAGAGTTGAAAGAACTTTGGAAAACCGCTGTGGATACTGTGGACGATCAATGATTTTCCTGCATATAGTATGCTTTCCGGTTGGTCCACAGCCGGATACCGTGCTTGTCCTTATTGTCTTCAAAAAGATCCTAAATTCTTTTTTCTTAAACATAGTCGAAAGGTTTGTTGGTTCGATTGTCATCGTACTTTCTTGAAACCTGATCATCCTTTACACAATAATTGTAAGCATTTTCTAAAGAATAGGAAAACTGATAATACCACAGCTTAAATCAAATTAACTGGTGCTAAGTTCTGGGATTCGGTAAAAGGTTTACCAAAAGTTGTCGAGTCTTCTGCTGAAAAAATGGAAAGATTGAAAGACGACAAAACTGAAGGTTGGTGGAAACAAAGCATATTCTGCGAACTTCCTTATTGGAAGACATTGTTGATTCAACACAAATTAGATGTTATGCACATTGAGAAAAAACCTTTTTGAATAGCTTATCAACACGGTGATGAATGTAACAAAGAAAACTTCATTTGGCCCTATGGGTAAAGCTAACTTTCTTGAGTATTGCTTGAAACGACCCATATCATCTAGGTTTGTTTTAGAAACAGCGGAGAAGAAAGCTCTATGCGAATAAGTTTCTAGTTTGAAATTTCCGGATGGTTCTGCTTCAGATTTGAGTCGGTGTGGTGACCATAGAAATTTTGTGTTGCATTCCATGAAAAGTAATGATAGTCATGTCTTTATGGAACGGTTACTTCCTGTTGCATTGAAACATTTTCTCCTGACTACTTCTTGGAATGCTATAACTGAGATAAGCCAATTTTTTAGAGACTTGTATACTTCTACGACTAAAGTTGATTCCATGTAACATCTAGACTCAAACATTGCGGAGATATTATGCAAGTTAGAATTGATATTTCTCCCTTCTTTCTTCAAATACATGGAGCATTTACCTATTCACTTACCTTATGAAACAAAGGTTGGAGGACCTGTTCAATATAGATGGATATATCCATTTGAGAGGTTCCTTAATCATTTGAAAAAGAAGGTTGGCAACAAAACTCGGGTCGAGGGTTCCATATGCAACGCTTTTTTGTTAGAGGAAATTTAAAATTTTTGTTCCCTATATTTTGAAGATCCCATTGACACAAAAGCGAAGGACTTGGAGTTTGGTGTGAATTCTGACAACCAACTAGATTCAAATATACCCCAGTTGTTAAATGATGACTTTGGAAATACTACCGGGAAATGTATACCGAGGTACTTAAATGAAAAAGAGTTTGAAGAAGCTCATTTTTATGTGCTAAGAAACTGTGGGCAATTTTTAAAGACTTATGAAAAGTAAGTTATTGATTCATTATTACACAATTAATTTTTAATAATAAAATTAATTCATTATTATATTATAGGTAATACGTACATTACTAAGCTATGTCCTGATGTCACGTCTTATAGGGAATTTGACACGTACATCAAACTCACTTATTCTGATGTCACGTCTTATGATGATGTTTGGAGCAAACATGACAAAAGTTTTTTTAAATGGTTGGGAAATGAAGTAAGATCACGTTTAAATTTCTTATTAACTAATATTGAGAAGATAACATCTTAATATAATTAGTATATTGTTTTATTGATATATAGGCTTATAGATTGAAGGATCCTTTAATAATACCGGGAGAACATATTCTATCAATGGCTATAAATTTGGTGCTTTTAAAGAGGGAGTTGATGTTCGGAAAACTACTATAAGCAGTGGGGTTTCTGTGAGTTCTACTGAAGGATTAGACTACTACGGAACCCTTAATGAAGTAGTTGAGCTTTGTTATTATACCGAGCACAGGATTTATAAGGCCATATTGTTTAAATGTGATTGGTTTGATAATTCCCCACAAGGAGTTAGTATCCATAAGGTATATGGACTTGTCGATGTAAACTTAAAAAATAAACTTCGTGGACGTAACCCATTCGTGGAAGCTTTTCAAGTCGATCAAGTGTGTTATGCTCCTTATCCAACCACTAAGAAAGATAATCAATGTTCCTTAGTTTTTAAAATCAAGTCAAGATCTCATGTTGATGCTCTTGTTCACGAAATTGTCTTCCAAGAAGATGTGGTTGTCAGTAGTCAGTCAATTTCACCAACTTTGGTGGAAGAGACAAAAAGTGAGGATGAATATGAAGTGGCTGTTGAAAGGGGTCAAGGGGAGTATGACAAGGACATCGGTGAAGAAAAGGAAAAAGATGATGAATATGAAGAAATTTAAGAAATGAAAAATGAGGAAGATGAGGAAGAAGTCGGAATGCCTTTTTCAGATGATAAAACTTTGTTGATTTGTAGTGATAGTGATAGTGAGGGTCACTAGTTGTAATTCTAAATTAGTGATAATAATCTATTTGTACAAAATTATGAATTTAGTCAAAATACAATTAATCAAATTTGAAACTTTGCATTGTAATTCAAAAAGTTTGCTCACGGTTTTTATATATTGAACTCCCTAAGAATTTCCAATGTATATAGCTTTTACTTATAGCAGGTGGGTTTATAAACCGGCGCATAGGTAAAACTAGTCGATCTCTTCCTGCTGATGAGGAGGAGAACGAGGAGGAGGCGGCCTCGGATGACCACAAGCAGGAGTAGGAGCAGGTTACGATGCCGACTACGCAACAGGAGGGGACGCGGGTTATTCTGTCTCGCAATCCTTACATAGACCATTGGTAAGTGTCTCATATATAGAAAATTTTATTATCGCTAACTTTATTTTATTAGTACTTTTATGCTAACTTTTATTATAAATTTTATTATCGCGTTAGTTCTAATATGTATCTTTTTCATTTTCAGGTGGGATGACAAGCCGATCAAGAAAAACGATACTTGGTCTTTCATTCGTACCATCGGCCGGGAGTACTTCACCAAATAGAGTGAAGCGAGCCATTACCAGTGTAGGCGGATGTACGAAAACTGTCAAGTATATTTTATTACGGTTCTAGCTATTACTAAAAAGTAATTGTTTTCATTCAAAACGTGATGATGTACAATTTTAGCAATTACTAACAAGTTATTTATGATGAAATAGAATCATGTGAACTCGGTCGATCCAAACTACGACCCAAAGCCCGAATGGCAGAAACAGTTCACGAGGCGGATTACCTCACTTGTTGGTGGCCTCAAATATAACAAAAAAAAAGGCCGGATTGGGGGCCTGAATCTTGGTGGGAAACCATTAGAAAAAGGGTCGTAATCTATCCCGAATTTGTCAAGAACTCCAACATAAACAAGGTAAATAGACGGTCGGGTGGCGAGAAAGCTTTGGGTGTAACACCCGGAAATGTACCCTATTTTTCTAGTAGAAATAGTTTACGAAATCTTTTCAGCGAATTTTAGTTTTAATCGTAAATTTAATTTTTCGAGTCGAATTTACAATTTCCGAGTTCGTATTTGGAATTTCCGCGAGTTTTCAAGTAAAACCCGTCTTGAGCCGTCTTTGACTTTTCTTGACTTTTAAGTCGTCTTTGACTTTTCTTGACTTTTAAGCCGTCTTTGACTTTTTGTTGACTTTTCCGACTCACCTTTTACTTATACTCCCTTCTAACCTTAACCTAATTCATTCTAACACAAACACAAACCAAAACCCTTTCTTCTTCCTCACCATAAACACCAAAAACCTTGCTTCCAATTTTGATCCATCTTTGAATCACCGTATCTCCTTCGTTTCTTATTGGAATTCACGTAAGTTCGTCTTATTCTTCCCCTCTTACCTTCCTCTATCCGTATTGGTAATAAAATTACCGTCTTTCTCGCTTTTTAAATTATCCGTCTTTCTTAAGGTGAATGATATTCATCTTTTATTATCTAATTTTATGTAGGTGGAGATTAGGAAAGCTTAGTAACCGTTTAAAGACGCGAAAAGGTAACGGTGAAGGGTTACTCGGTATCATTTACGTGTTTTACATGATTTCCATGTTAGAGTTCGTATTTAGAATACATTTAGAAAGCCTAGGAATTATGATATTGAGGATGATTGTTGTTAGTTGATGATTGTTGATGATAAATATTGATTGTTGATAGTTAATAGAAGTAGATTATGAGAATTGAAAATAAAAGGATTGAATTTATGTTGAAGGTTCTCGGGTGAATTGGTAACACATCTCACGGTCGTGAAATACAAGTCACGGTCGTGACTAGTGCAGTTTCACTGCACTGACCCCTTTTCGTAGAATGATCATATCTCCTTCGTTACTTGCTTGTTTTAGGCTTGTGACCATTCGTTGGAACCGTAAGAGGATAAGCTATCACCTCGATTTGGAATTGCTGTATTTTCATGTCTAAACCTCTAGTTATGACAGCTTGAAGTGAACCCTTGTTTTAGTTAGTTTCCAAACTTGTTGTTTTGGAGAGGTATCTATGTTTCCTATTGATTATGCTTCTTAAACTTGGTCTAATGCTTATGTATCATGTATTGATTCATGTTTATCATATTCACATTTATATAATTCCCTATTCTCATGTTTTGTGACAGTTTTTTATATGTCCCACTTTGTGTCGGTTTTTACAAATGATACGGTTTGAGCACTATTTTGTCTTGTGCTTTGTACTCTCATTCCCTTGGCTACCTTCCCGTTCGTAAGGCTGGAATGTCGGAACGGAGAGGTATCCTACTGCTTAAATGCATGTGTTAGTGGGCATACGACGACGTTGTTGGGAGTTGAACGCTATGCGTTGATCGACCCGGCCGTCAAATGTTGTGTACTTGCGAGGTGGTGTTATTTGCATGTAGCGTACCGCTTGTTATGAGGCTTGAGCTCTTTTCCGCCTCTTTCGTGAATGATCTACCGAATTTGGGGTCTCGGCATATATATGTAAGAACCGAGTCTTGGATGCGAAACGTATCGCATGTCGAATCGGAAAATGTGATTCCGAGAATCTGGCCAGGTTTAGATTAGGAGCCGTTTATTATCGTTCCTACCAGGAGGAAATAGTCTACATAGGCGAAATGTAAGCATCGCGTATGAGTTCAGGGAAATATGATCCCGTGGATGCCTTTTAATCATACTTGCCATGTACACGATGCTAGTGCGTTTCATTTACCGTGAGAGTGTCGTCGTGTCGTCGTCTTTGAATGCGTGATTTCATGATATTATTCATGGTCATTGCATGATTGGGCATCGTCGTTCTTGAATAGTGATTTCATGATATTGTTCATGGTCGCCTGATTGGACACCGTCAATGTCTTGGTTCGTGAATGGATGATAATATGTTGGATTTTTGTGATCATCATATGACTTGACTGGTTTGTCTGTCGAGTCTCAATCTTATCAAACTTATACCGCTAACAGTGAGATGCAAGCCCTAGTGAGCGTATTCGGTTGCCTAAGAGTGTCTTCCCCGAGTCTTTGAATAACATGATGGTTTCGGATTTGATTTCCACATGATCTTATCATTATTTATGAATTGCCTATCTATCCTTATCGTATCTCACATGTATATCTATATATGCATGCTCTACTTTTG
The DNA here is from genome assembly GCA_022085475.1 of Heliosperma pusillum. Lineage (NCBI taxonomy): Eukaryota > Viridiplantae > Streptophyta > Magnoliopsida > Caryophyllales > Caryophyllaceae > Heliosperma > Heliosperma pusillum. Next base: position 23,564 of record JAIUZE010072893.1, read on the forward strand.
TATTTCCTTATATGTACGTTTAATGTGATATGGCTGGGAGAACCCGGAGTTACTCCCCACTGATTGTGGCGTTCATGTTTTTCATGAATGAACAGGTTGCTTGCATGGATGGCTTTTTGCTATGCTATTTTGGGTTCGGGTGTGAGCTAGCGGGCGTTGTCCCTGGATGAAACACCTCTAGACGTTGTTTAGCTAGTTGCTAATTACTTTGTCTTTTGTTAACACTTTGAGAGACTACGTCTCTTGTGGTATTTTTATTTAGTTTGTAATATTTTGACACTCCTCGTATTTTTCTATCTTGCATGTATAAAGGTTTTTAAAATACCGTATTTTTCGCTATATAATTCACATGCTTGTATGTTTTATATTTCCGCATTCGCGAGGGTTGTCACATTGGGCACCCATACTCTAGGCCGGAAGAGTTGTTCCGATGCATTTAAAGAGTTGGTAAGTTCTTTATTTTTTCCTTCACAAATTCCATATTATGAAGGATTAATATTGCCGATATATCACTTAATGTTTTTATACTACTTTCAGGTTGATCCTACGCCATACAAGTTGTTTGAGAAGACAAAGAAAAACAAGAAAGGCGAGTGGGTTAATCCGAGAGCTGCTCAGACAAACGTATGTTTGTCTAATTATTAAGGAGTTATTTTTATATCCAACTTTAATACTATTTATTAGCTTTGTTTTGTTTTTATCACTTAATGTGTTTAATTATACTACTTTTTTTTGGTTTTTTCAGGAACTTTACACTGAAGAGATGAGTCAGCCAACGCCAACTAGCGAGACCCCAGACGAGTTTCATGCATACTATAAAGATGGAAATGGATTCGATAAGAAGTCGAGGCTATTCGGGATCGGAAACAAGGGGAAAGAAGTGTTGTTTGATCCACCTTGCAAAACAAGTGCACGCGCATCTTTCTCCTACAATCCTACTGATTACACTCGATTCGCAAATGAAAATGCTCAAATGAAGGAGCAATTGAGTGCACTTGCGAATGAACGAGAAAATGAGAGAGCTGCCCGACTTGCCATTGAAGGACAAGTATGGGCCAATCAACAAAAAATGGAAGGCCAAACCGAGCAAATGACCGCCATGAAAGCGGCGTTGATGGCGTTTCTTCCCCCGAGCTCGTGCCATTTCCCTCCTTCACGTCCAAGAGACGACAACACGGATGACGGGCATAGCTTTGGACGGGGTTCTGTTACCCCCTTAGGTTAGTAATTTATCATCTACTTAAGTTAGTGGTTATGTCAAAGAGATTAGTTTTGTCTAAGTTAGTGAATCGGTTGAATTTGTAAATTTGTAAGAAAGTTGTATGAATTTGTTTAACTTTTAATGTCATGGATTTTTTTTCCAATTCCCATCGATCTTCAACCTTATTTTTTTTTTGCCTTTTGTTGATTTTCGCTCATGCGGTCGGCGTGAGTATGAATTACTGCTTTGCGGTCGACGAATGTATTTTCTGTATTGCAGGTTTTGTAGAAATTTTAACCGTTTAAAACAATGCAATATACGCATTGTGGCTGGATAGCAGGCTGTTGTTTCCAGCCACTGCTACATTGACTATTGACGGAATAAAGTCAACATCATCTTGACTTTACTGACGGAATTTCCGTCAGTAAGGTCAATATTATCTTGACGAAAATATTATCTTGACTTTAGTCAAGATAATATTGACCTTACTGACGGAGTTTCCGTCAGTAAAGTCAAGATGATGTTGACTTTACAAAGGAATTTCCGTTTAGTCAAGATAATATTGACCTTACTGACGGAATTTTCGTCAGTAAGGTCAAGATGATGTTGACTTTACTGACGGAATTTCCGTCACTACAGTCAATAATATCTTGATTTTGACCTTAAACTGTTCGACGAATCATCCGTCAGTAAACCGTCAGTAAATGTTATTTCTGAAAGAAAATCCGTCAGAAATCAAATTTTTGTTACCATTTGAAGTGACGCACATTACTGACGGAATTTCCGTCAGTAATTGACTTTACTGACAGAATGTTAGTGTTTCTAACGGATTTTTTCCGTCAATGTCTCGAGTTCGTTTTGTAGTGGAAGTATTCTCGAGTTTTTATGTCATTTATAGGATACGATGCGATTTTGGGTCGTTTCTACGTCAAATCCTTACATTGAGATGAATAACGAGCAAGGTAAAGCTAATATTGTCGAGTATGTGAGTTTAGGATGGTGATCTATGAAGATTTACAAGTTCCGAGTTTAAGGGAGCAAGTTTCAACTCATTATGAGCTCGTATGCATAAGCTACGACGGTTTTACAATGCCTAATCAAAAACCGTCTACAAACCCAAGCATTGATCCCTATGCTATAGACTCTATGAAAGTCAGAGATAAACAAACAATTAAGCTCTCAAAGGTGAAAATCACGTCCACTATCGGGCTAGGAGGCGGGGGAAGCGTGGACGAGAGGATAAGTGTTGGAATTCGAAGATCCACCTGGGAGCATGCGTCCCCGACCGGGGAAGGCTAAACCTGATCGGGTTTGGCTGTTTCTACACACACGTCGATTCTATTTTATAGCCTTTATGACGGTATTTAATTAGATTAAATTCTCGAGCGTAATAATTATTTAATTGAATAATGATCGCATTTAATGTTATCCTTATTAGTTTACTTATTAGCGTAATAATTATTTTACTTAAGGCAAGACTTTTGAGTTGCTCGATTTTAATCCTCATAATGGCTCGTGACTTTTGAAGCGTCGGATGATTGTTATATAAGGGGAGGCTTTCTAGCTTTGAAAATCATCCAATTTCATTCCATCACAACACAATTCACAACAACAACTTCTCTTCTCTACTTGTTAGATTAATTTCGTATAGTTTTAGTTTTAGTTATAGTTTGTTATAAATAGTTTGTTCTAGTATTTCAAGCTTTGTTTTGGTTTGTTTTGGAGCTTCCTCTGTGACCAACCCTCGCGATCGGAAAGATAAAACATACAAGCAATGTGATTATATAGCGTAAATATGAAGTTTTAAAAACTGTTTTACATGCAAGAAAGACTACGAGTGTCATATATTACAAACTAGAGTACGAATTATACCACACCAAGAGACGAAGTCTCTCCAAAAGGTTAACAAGTAAAAGTGATCTTACAAAATAGATAGGGTATTTTCGAAATAGATGGGGTATTTTCGAAATAGATGGGGTACTTTCGAAATAGATGGGGTATTTTCGAAATAGAATTAGCAACTAGCTAAACAACGTCTAGAGGTGTTTCATCCAGGGACAACGCCCGCTAGCTCACACCCGAACCCAAAATACCACAAGCAAAAAGCCATCCAATCAAGCAACCTGTTCATCCATGAAAAACATGAACGCCACAATCAGTGGGGGAGTAACTCCGGGTTCTCCCAGCCATATCACATTAAACGTACATATAAGGAAATACAAAAGTGAAATCATGCATGTATAGATATCCATGTGAGTTACGATAAGAAAAGATAGGCAATACAATATATAATGATAAGATCATGTGGAAATCAATTCCGAAACCATCATGTTATTCAAAGACTCGGGAAAGACACCCTTAGGAAACTATATACTCACTAGGGCTTACATCTCACCGTTAGCGGCATATACTTGATAAGATTGAGACTCGACAAACAAACCATACCAAGTCAATCAATGATCAATCATATAATCATTCATCCAACCATACCAATATATTGGCGACATCTCTCACGGTAAATGAAACGCACTAGCACCGTGTACATGGCAAGTATGATTAAAGGCATACCACGGATAAAAGCATTTCCCGGAACGCATACACGATAAA